>JAEAOA010000343.1:0-31489 GCA_016746295.1 Potamilus streckersoni
TTCGGATCTAAGATTTAATTCCACCTTCTATTTTAATTTCAATTGGATGTCGCTGGGGACTTCCAATCAAACATAGCGGAAAATGTCTTGTCTTCTCGCCGTCAGTCTACATGGCAGGTGAGAACACGTTACATTCACCCTGGGCTTACTTAGATCTTTGAACCAATGTTTAACGCCTGGGTGTGAGGACTACATGCCTTATGCTAATGGCTGTTTTATAGTCTAAGTGGCTGGCAACTTGCATAATCGATTAAAACTACTTGCGACAATGTTTACATCTCAAATGCGATATTAATTTCCTCGTTGATACATTTCCTGATACCTGGACTGAGCAAACGTAACAGAAATAACTTTTTTTGTTAAATTTACAAACCTTGTTGACTTCACTCTTTTCTCTTGGTACCTTTGTAGGAGCCTACAAATAACAATATAACAGTGTGTTTTGAACGTTTGGAAAACCAATTAAAAATGATAGTATTGATGGCAACATCATTATTTGAACTATTAATGGAATATATCAATAAAACTAAACCTTTATTAATTAAATCCGACATGTAAGTTTTCTCTCTGGAAGCATTGCTGACTAATATTATTTTCATTATACAAACAACAGTAAAACAACAGTAAAGAGGTTAAGCGATTTAAAATAATTTGTAATAATGTTAATGTGACTGGAGATATACGAATGGGTAAAATGAATATCTTTTAGATAATTTTTCTGAATAGAATCAAACTCTACCCCAAGGACGTGGACAACCTACACTTTAAAAATATCATTTTAAATATGGAGCATGATCAGATAATTTATGGAGAAAATTGCTTGCTCAGGAAATTATTATTACTTTTTGACAAGAGATGAAAAGAGAGGATGGGCTTATGTCTTCATATTCGACAACAACAAACTTGCAGAAAAAGACGTTTCTAGATTAAATCAAAATATCAAATCTCATGAGAAATGTTGGGTTCTCGAATAAGAAATATACTTAACTAAAATTGCTGGCTAAAGTTTATTTATAGGCAGTGATATGGTGATGAAAGCGATTTACAATATATGACACATTAGTTTTATTTGCTTGTTTGTTTTTATGTTTTTTGAGTGGTCATATATATATATATATATATATATATATATATATATATATATATATATATATATATATATATATAATATTAAAATGCTTTAAATACCGATGGTGATAGTCTGCATCAAGTCCTTAGAAAACAAATTACAAAGCAACTGAAGAAGAAAAAAACAAACATCGTTTGTAACAATTATTCATTCCATCAGAATACATACAGTATTCGTAATCCCGATGGCTCGTAATAGAGTGGACGAATTAAAATATAAAAAAAACAATGTTTTCTTACCATCGTAGTATCAGGATCTGGCGTAGGAGTGACGGTTTAGACGATCACATTTATTCCAATTGATAATTTAAAGGAATTACAGAGCTGACAAAAGATTACTTGACGTCAAATACAAATGCGATACTTTTCTGTGGTTTTTCATTTTTAGTTGGCACTACCAATTTCAACGTTGAGGACAATCTTGATAACTTTTAAACAGATACATTTTTTACAAAATCAATATGCGATTTATGTTACTAACGATAAAACAGCAAACTGTACGCGTATGAAAATAACGGTATCGAAGCTGATGTCAAATATACAATCTCTGCTAAAAGATTACTGTAGTATAGTGTTTTCATTTCATGATGCCATTTTACAAATTGTGTTAATTTTGTTTTTACTTGCTAACATATATCAATTACTTAAACAGTAAAAGTGTTTTGTTCTGTTTTTCAGGGTAAGAAAACTCAAAAGAAGAAAAACAAAAAAAAAACAAGCAAAAAAGTGAGATCAGTAGTTTTTAATCTCCAATAATTTCAAGCAGTGTTTGTGAAATGTAATCATCTTTGTTAAAATTCGACTTATGGACAACTAGATATTGCTAAAATTGTAGTTGACTTCATTTTGTTTCATACCCTGTCTTGTCAGAGGAATTTATTAAAAACTTCGTTCTTGTGATGAATGTATCGCATGTATTGTTTAAATATTCTTTTCTTTTTTCCTCCACTTTTCGGGTACTTCTTCATGTATGATTTGTAGCAGTCATTTTTATTGATCTGATCTATTCCATAACATTTATTACATCTGAAAGTTGGTCCCTTAGTATTTATTTCATACGTTTCTCTTTGAAATTGTTTTATTACTCAAATTGTACTGTTATTATCTATAGATATGATTAGTTAGAAAAGAGTTTCATAAATTATGTTGAAGCAAATTTGAAGCACATCACGTTGTTGAATAACGGACATGTGAACTTGAATAAATCGTATACATTAAGCCAACTTTTTTATTTATGTTGACTATTTATTTTGTTGCACTCTACACAGAAGATGGAGCTATATAACTGAAGAAAATAACGAAGTTTGCACATTATTAAAAAGAATAACTTCGCAAAAAGAAAATATCATTTTGAGATGATCTTAGAAGATAACATGGCTAACATTAGCAATAATTTATAGATTACAAAACAACAACGTTTCAAACACAAATATAAAACTGATACATTAAAAGAAGACACAATATACAAGTGGAGTAAAGAGCGAATATTAGTTCCATCAAAATGTATTACTTATTAGACGGTGCTGCAATTATTCCTTTTGGAACTGGGATGTTTCAAAACACGACCAACTAACTATAATATACAAACTTATATCTTATAAACAAGCACAAAATGAAGTAGATATTATGAACTGTTCTTAAAGTCTGTTGGAAGATAAGAGTGGTGAAATCAAACAATTCTCTGTAACAAATATCAAACAAAAAGAACAACATATTTGATTCAATCACGGGGAAAGAATATTTAAGCTGCTTGTGTAGAAGTTGCTTGAATAGCTGCATTATTAATAACCCATTCAGCTTTTAGGGAATCTATGTACCTTGTTTGGGGTTTGATGCAAAAGCTTGGAAAAAAACTGGTATATAAGAAAGAGGTAAGAGATGACAAGATTGTAGCTTCTCTGCTATAAAAATGTTTAAAAATATGATTTATTGAGTAAAATAAAAGGCGATAATGAAATGAGTCATTAGGAATTGAAAATGAAAGTTCGAAAGTAAAAGATATTGGGAGATAAGCAATGCAGTCAAGAATTTTTTTTACAGTACTGAAGAGTTTACAAATCCTACTTTTGGAGAAGGTGGTAAAATTAGAGGAAAACTAGATATCGGAGAAGCATACAGCAATATGAATAAAACATTTACTATCTAGTGAAAACAAGGAAAGTAAAAGATTACTGAATAAAATGTATATTTTGATAGTTGCTTGAATGTTAACGTTTCAATTTTAAGTACTAAATGCAAGGATATATTATCGCGAAAATACAACCTGAATAAAAAAAAATATTTTTCAAATAGCAAATCATTTATTTTGTTACAGAAAATAAATTTGGCAGCTGGTTGTATCCATATTGCGAACGATCGCACAAACAATGTATTCTATTACATTAATGGTAAAATTGAAATAAAAACCATTTTAACTCCAGATGGATTCTACAACATTGAGATGTCTATTAAGATCGACAACGAAGAAAGTATCAATATTTTTTTAAAAAAAGTTGTAACTTTGAGTAATAACTATAGGTGTAAATTGTTAGGACTGAAATGACATTGAAGTTCACAGACATATAATGAATCATATGTAGTTTTTATGTATTCTAAATGGATTTGTATACTTGTTCTAAATCGGATTAAGAAGTCTAAAGGTTCCTACAATGGCATTTCCTTTCCAACATCTAATTAGTCACGTCGTTTAGAGTTTATGCTTGTTAAAATGATCAGCTCATGGTGCACATAAACAATTGCAATAATTTTCTATAAATAGACGAAATATCACCATTAAAGAAAACGAAGGAAAAGTAATAGATCTTACATAGGATGACTTTAATGTACGTTTTCTCATAGATGGCATAGGAATATTTTAAGTTTTTAAGTTAGGAAACAATGATGTCAATTTGTGTTATGTAAATGATACATTTCTTTTAAGTTGTCTAGCTGATATTATTGAAACAGAGAAGAAAAGAACTTCAACTTTATGAGAAATAAGTAGTAGCCTAAACATCAGTTGCAGGTTATCAATGTAGATGGACCTATCTACAAAGCTTACGGTGCTAATACAGGCTACGAAGAAAAAATATTTGATAAGAAAATAATCAAGACCTTGGAAGATAATATGTTAAATGACATCAGCCATCGAATGATAAATTGAATTGTAAATTGACCTCAATACAACAAATCTCACTATAAAAGACACCCACTTTGTGGAACTTGGAAAAACAAATAGACAACAAGATCTGACTTGTATAAGATTAACTAACCAGGAGACTAAATTATATATCCAGTAATTTACGAGCTTCACAAAAGAAAGGCCTTAAAACATATCAGACACACAGCAGTACTTGCAACAGATTAAACAAAGGTTAACTGCTGAAATATCTGCATTAGACACTGATTTGGATGAAACTATCAAGTCAGTGGAATAATTGTTTACAATCACAATTTCAACAGTTACCGGAAACCTAAATGATGATGATATTTATAATTTAGTTGATGACTTGAAAAATGTCTAATTAAGTTTAGTTATTTGATGATTTGAAAAAGCTCTAATATAGTTGGAAGAAAAGCTAATTTCTATAACAGGTTTTCGCTAATATAGAATAAGTATTTTAGATAACAAATAATATGCAGAAGGAGAACTTCTGAAACATATTGATGTTGAACAGGGAAATATTTATCAATTAGAAAAAATTGACACTATTATTGGTTTACAAAAACGACAATGTAATTATAGTAGACAAATATAAATTAGATAAACGGTTGAAATTGATCATTATTTACAATGACATTGATGTTTTGTTGTAAGATGATGTGAGTGATTATACAGCAGTAAAAAGTCTTTGATAAAGGATCTGTTTAATATCCGTCGCCTAGAATTCAGCACGATGAATAATTAGTGAGTATAATTGTTCAACATTTACCTGTACTTGATGTGTAGCATATTTGCAGCCGTTTTTTCTTCAAGTTGAAATAATTTACTGTTCAATTTCTTTTCTTTCTCGGATATTTCAAGCTCTGTATTTTTATTGGGTATATCGCTCTGATAACAGAATGGCATATGTACAGCTACTTGTGTTCCAATTTTTACAAGGGAACATCTGCTTTATATACTACATGCACCCCACCCGTAACCCCATCTCTCTCTCTCTCTCATTATTCAGGGTGAATTTATTTATCTTCGAAATCTACAAAAAGTTAAGGTTTTAGCTTTGAAGACAATTATAGCAAAATACCATGCATTAATGAATATATTTCACATATAAGATGAAGCATCTTTAATGGGAAAAAACAACATATATCTGAATATTCCGCCGCTTAAAAAAATTAATGCATTCAATTAACATGATTTAGCCGAATCTACCAAATCATAAGGTCAGAATCGACCGTACAAGAAAGACCAGATTTTGTGCAAGACAGAAAGTTGTTCATAAGAGTTTGTTGTATTTTTATTAGCATATTAGTATAATATCTTCCAATGACAAGAAAAAATCGGTCATATGCGCACATTCAGAAAGACAGTAATAAAGTACATTAAGGTAACTCAAGACAGTAATAAAGTACATTAAAGTAGCTGAAGGCAGTAATAAAGTACATTAAGGTAGCTGAAGACAGTAATAAAGTACATTAAGGTAGCCGAAGACAGTATTAAAGTACATTAATGTAGCTGATGCAATGCTGATCTAAACATATAAGATCAAGTAAATAAACTGCACCTTTGATTTACTCCTAAATATATTATATCATACTTCAGGCATATTGAAATATTAAAATGTAATAATTTGAATTTATAGTTACAAGCATTATTGTCTGTGAAAACACAATACTTATCTCAAGTATCCAAAGTACTTCACAACAAATATCCCAAAATGTCAAAAAGGTATCTCTGTGTTCATGACTCTTTAGGAGAATCTACCAACCATACAATTTTCCAAAGAAGCATCCCACAATTTTATGACTGTACAAGCAGATGAATATATCTATTGGCAATTGAAAAAGTAATGAAATAATGTCTGCTGATTTTGGCTTGAAGTTGAACTGCCACGACATGCATGATAAGCAGCAATGTTTTCAGTGTGTCTTACTCGCAGTTCAGTTGACATGAATGATGCAATTAATTCATAACTCAATTTCAGACAGGGTGCATCAGTTAGAAGAGTGAGAATTGTCTTACAAATTGTTTCAGGTGTTGCTCTTGTTAACAAATTATATGTAGCAGGGCAGTTGTTTAAGTTGATCAGGTGTATAACACCACTTCGAGTTTTCTTTACTCAAATTGAGCATTAAAGTTTTGATAATGTCAGATACACAATATCTGGGGATTGTGCGTTGCATTTATATGCATTCATACAAGAAGTGATGACGATACAAACTTGGTGCATAAATAAACATACTTGAAAGCTGTTTAATGATACTCCGTTGTTTGAACATTAGCTGTATTTGATTGCACTACTTTAATCTTTCTGCAGGCAACATTTCATGGGTGGCAATTCTTTGGACATGGGAGCTTTATATTTGGAGGCTGGGTTTAATTCTTTTACTGTAGTTCATGACAAATCAATGGATGACTATCCTGATTCGTATTCGGACTTTGATTCAGACTGGTCATCAGATTGGAGCGACATATTTGGATGCCCAGACTTAGATGAATTACGAATGATGTGAATAAACTGGACAGTAAGCATCATTGTACTGGTCAGTAAACAGTGGCCTTGTAAGACTGTATGTAATAGCTTAATAAATTTGACATACAATATTAATATCTATTTTACAATTCTCTTTTTTTCATGTTTAATTATATAAGTGGTGTTACTAAGGACTGCTATTTTTTGTCTATCTCAATTTACCATTTATGCTGAAATGTTTGGAACGGTTAGATCAGGTTACTGGTTCTCTGGACTTGTAGGATTTTTAAGGGAATTTCACACATTGCTTGGCATATTATAGCCATTTATTGGTTGTGCTGTTTTTCACCAAACAAATACTATGGTTTTATTTTATGTGGGGTTTTCTAAATTGACATTTTCTATCATTACTTAAATTTATGGACAGGAAAAGTGTCCTGTTGTTTACACAGATCAATAATTTATTCTACATTTGGATATTAAATCAATTGTTCATAGCAACCATATATAATCATATTCTAGCAAAATTGTTCGCCTATGAAAAACTGAATTCCCAGAACTTTCCAATATTTTGTCTTGGGTTTAGCACACTAACCATTGAGCCATCAGAGCTTATACAGTCACAAGTAAACTCTTATTTTATGATTATATTATATCCCAGTACTATCTTTCTATCCTGAAGTATATGTTTATCATTTACAATAATGTTTAGCATCTGTACAATCTAATGATTTCCCTTTCCCTTTCCAATTTTTAATTTTTGACACGATTGATATAATCTCACTTTATCATGCTGAATACCTTTAGAACGATTAAACAATTTTCTTGGCAAGTATTTGCCCAAAGTTTTATGAGGAGAGATATAATCATTTGAAAATTAATTAAAAGGTTTATTTTAGTAAAATTTAGAAAAGTTTTGTTCTTCTCCAGCCCAGTAAGCTATGCAGTGGATCATTAAACTTGTTAAATTGTACAATTCACCAATAAACTTGACATATTGTGTAATGAACCATTAGATGTATTACATTGTGTAATTGATTATGAAATATGTCACCTTGTGTAATTGACCATAAAACTCATCATAATGTATAATTGACTATTAAACTTGTCACATTGTGTAATGAACCATTAAGCTTGCCACATTGTGTAATTGACCAGTAAACTTGACACATTGTGCAACAGACCATTAAACTTGTCACATTGTATAATGGACCATTAAACTTGTCATAATGTATAATTGACCATTAAACTTGTCATATTGTGTAATGAACCATTAAACTTGTAACTTAGTAATTGACTAGTAAACTTTTCACATTGTGTAATAAACCATTAAACTTGTCACATTGTGTAATTGAGCAGTAAACTTGACACAGTGTGTAACGGACCATTAAACTTGTGTAAGATGAAAAGGATGTAAACATTTGAACTGGAAACATGTTCAGTAAGCATGAGCATGGGTTATTTTGATGGGAAGATTAAAGAATAAAGTTGAACAGGTAACTTAATTATACTTTGGCCAGATTAAACAAAGACAGCAGGTACTTTACCCAAAATGGTGATTTTATATGTTTGTAATTCATAAATTATTTGGAGAAAAGGGTTCCAGACCTTATCTGTTAATGTTTTTAAGATCGTTTTGCTACACAGTCAAAAGAATCTGTAATTTCCATCATGTTATAAACAATATCTTAAATGAAATTTTTGAAATTCGTTAAGTAAAAATCTTGTACTGATTTTAAAATGAAATTTATAAAATTTGTTTTGTAATTTCGATCTGGTGCACAAAAACATACAAATATAAAAACTAATTTAACTTTTTACATATCTTGTACACGAATAAGTAACCATCCAAATGTTTAAATGCAAATGTAAACTACTTTTATTTTTGTTAAACAGGGTGTCTGACTATCTGTTCGTGAAAGTTGGAAAAATTGCAGCTGTCTCACTTGGAGCAACACTACTTTTATTAAAGGTTACAAGATGCTTTAATTTTATGAAATTTTTTGATAAAATGTACTAATATAACATCTACCAGGTACTTAGAATTTGCTTTGACAAAATCACTTATATTCATACCAATAATTCCTGCCTGCTTTGAAAACTACATACCACAAATCATTGAACATAAACTAAAACCAAGGGTATTATGTATTTTCATAATTCTGCTTTAAAATGCTCATAATTTTGCTTTAAAATGCTCATAATTTTGCTTAAAATAGTGATGTCAAGTATTTTTATCACTCCTTCAACAATGTTAAAGTTTGGGTTTCCACCGAAATAATGATTTGGTTTTATTTTTGTGCTTTATGGTAAAAACAACACAATTATGCTATTAAGTTGTATGGTAGTTGGAGTAAATTGCCTTACTCAAGATCGCTGGCTCAGACTGATACCCTTCCATTACTAGTCTGCATGCTAACCACTCACACACCACATCTTTTGCCACTCTTAGCGTCCTCTTGTGATATGATGAGGTCTACAGGATGCATATTCTACATCCCTGAGCATACAAGGTATGTGAAAGACAGAAATCAGTATTTAGTTAATTGGGCATAGCAATTCTTTTTTTTTAATTGCTACAGTACAATGAAAGATGTTGTATATGCAACATGAAACCATTCATTATATCTGTCCCTCCCATTAATATTCATTATATGCCCCTATCCACATTGATTGTATTGACTATATCGGTCCCATACATCCACATTCATTATATCTGTCCATATAATTCACATTTATTAGACCGCTATGGTGACCTAGTAGTTAGAGCATCTGCTTTGGATGTAGGAGGTCGTGGTTTCGAACCCCGGTTGAATCATACCAGAGACTTGTAAAAATGGTACTAACAGCTGCCTCACTAGGTGCTTGGCAATCAAAGTTAGTGTTAACACTGGTTAGCTTGGTGTCAGGATCATTGATTAGGTGGGATATTATGCTACATCTATATCACACACGCACACACATAAAGTTTTAAATATTAAATACGAAATTCTCAGCTTTTTGTTTTTCTTTCAACATGTATGGTCATTCAGATGATAGACCAATTCATCTACAATGGATTTCATGTAAACATTTCAATAAATGTTGAAAATTCAATTATTTTATTAGTTTAATAGTTAGTGTTGAAGTCTGGCTGTTAAGTTCGTTATTTGTGGGTATCAATTTTCTTTGATAAACAAAAATTTTGGTCAGTACCATTTATAGTCAATTTTGAATCAACTTTCAACCTAATGAAAAAGGTAGATCATAAAGGAATCGCTTGTTTTAAAGAAAAGTATTGCTCTACAGAGAGAGAATTTTTCTTAACAACTTTATTCAGATGTACTTTTTTCCACCATGGTACAGATTGCCCAGCATCAATTATACATCCAGATAAACTGGCCAAAAGTCCCGCAAGAGATCAACGAGATAAGGAGACGGTTTGAGAGAGATGCCATGAGGCAGTATCCTACTGTAATAAATAATGTAAATAATGGCTTTGTAGTTTTAATGAAATATGTTTGTATTAGTAATAATATTTTGTGCAGTAAATTGCAGTGAGGCAGAAATCAAACCTATGTTTATTAATTTAATTTTTAATTTTTAATTTAATTTTTAAAACTCATAATTACAGCAATTCTACTGCAGATTTTTATCATTATTTGTTTAAACGCATTTTTGTTTTAATTTTTTTTTGTCTGACCCCTGGAATTTCTTGCATGAGGGTCAACTTAAACAATAGGGTCCATTTATGTAATGAAGAAGCATATCTTAGAATGAAAGGACTTGATTTGATGCCAATGATAAAATTTAGGGCTTCATCTTCTCTGGAAGTGTAAACAGGAAAAAAAAAACAAATTCATACAGTTTAAATTAAGTGTTTTAGTAGTGTAGAGAGTGGCAGGTGGGTGGGCTTTAAAAGAGCAGATGGTGGCAGTTAAATGGATCCTGAGGTCAGAGGGAAAGGCACTGAGAGCAGAGCTTGCTGTTGTTTCTACCTAGTTCAAAGCACTCTTTCTGTTGGATGAATGGGTTTTAATGTCAAGAATATTTTGTCTGTTTATGACATCAATCCAAGGAATAGTTGACTAAATGAAGTCATGTCGACTGGACTGAACCATATGTAGTCTACAGAATATATGTTGAAAAGAAGATGATTATGTGAAGATGAAAGTTTCTATAAATACAAAGTAAAGTGAGAAATGATTCTTGATGAAAACTATGTTGCAGTTGAATATTAAAGTATTTAAAAATTATGTCAGAAAGTTTCGATTATAAACAGATGTCATTATGGATGGTTTCTGTTTAGACAGGTTTTGTTTTATTTTTTTTGTCTTCTTAGTAAAATTGCATGGTTTGTTTAAATATAATCTAATCCATGACCATTAAGATGAAATACATAATTATCATCAGTTACTGTGAATATACATGACATACGAAATTTTCAGATCTTTCATGTATCATATAATTTCTTGGGCAAAATGTGAATTGGTTTATGTATGGTCAGTGCAATAGATATTCCTTGTCAGAAGAATATGACCAGTTAGTATCATTTGGTTCATCCTTGGATTTTACCCTGTTTAGATACTCTAAAAAAGGTAGAGAATTTCCATTCACCAGTTCACTTATCAGCTTTAATTTATAGATTAAATATAATTAAATTATACAATGATAATCAAATCCTCTCTGAAAATATTTGCTGTGACATTTTTCATGACGGGTTTAGATTAAATTCAGAGCTATGTCCAGTTGTCTTGGGCACTCAGAGCTCTTTATGTGACTGTTAGCACAATCTACATTCGACTAAATAAAAGCACAATATTGTTAAAATGTGAATAAAAATGGTTCATTTATTTGAAATAATTTGAATTCAAAACCAAACCTTCTGCATCTCCATACAAGAACTCTCACATCTATTTCTATTTCATGAGAATGGCTTTGTTAATGTTAATCTCATGCCAGAATTTGGGAAATAAAATACCTTCTGGTAGTTCTGACTATCTTACTCCAAATGAAGTTGGAATGCTAGATGAGTCTATATTTATGATAGTCTATATTTAGTCTATATTTATGATAGGGCAAATACAGTAGGAACAACCGATTTTGATAAACTGCCTCTTGGAGAAGTATATAAAGACAATGAAACTTTATGATGCAGCTCACAGTTCCAGGCAACAATTAACCAAATAATTGAATCAACGAATACACATGTGAACAAAATGTTGTAGGAATAATATTATCCGCACTGTTTACTTGAAATGGAAAATGTTATTGTAGGGTTTACATGGAGATGGAAAAAGTTGCTTTGTAAAATAGACATATTTAAAATAAATTAATCTTTTAATGCAAATTTTAATAAACAACAATGTGCACAAGCTGTTGAAGGTCTCAAAGAAAACTAAATTAGTAAAAACAACCATGACGATGAAAGATAAAAATTGGTAAGAAAAAATTTCTCACTAGACACATAGCTGGGGGTCCAACATTAATTGATGCCCTTTGGTATCCCATTTGTTTAGTCATTAACGTGATAGAAGTGGACCAATTAGCATGACTTGAGCAGTTGTAAACTGTAGAGAGTTACAAAGTCAGTCAGAAGCACATCAATAGGAAAAAGGTCCCAAAAAGGATGTGGTATAGCACTGTCATGCAAACGAACAGAAAACACTTGGATGGTATTATTTTTTAACGAGTGCAGTAAATGTAATACTGGCTTTGTTGACTGTGTGTGCTTCAATCTTGTGAAAAAGTACAGTAACAGTAATGATGGATGTGTTGACTTTGTGAGCATAAATCTTATGAATGAAGCAGCAGGGCATAATCGATTAGGATTTTTCTACTGATTTCCGATTCATGATTTTGGGCATAAAATTTTTCTGATTCCGGATATGATTCGATTAATAGGAAATACCTACTACCGGGAGTTATTTACCTCGAGAACATCTGACCAAAATCTCGTCTTTACGTGCCAGGTTGAATTGGATTCTTATCTTGCTAGAAAAAATAGCCGAGAACTTCACCACCAACGGACCCAGTTATATACTGGAAATCACGAGAAAAAACATTCCAGCTTCTGGCAGCAGTTGCTAAACGTTTTTGTTCAATTCCACCCTCTATTGTCAATAGTGAAAAACGTTTTAGCACTGTTATTTGCAGCGACAAACGATGGAGCATGTCCGCTGAAAAAATAGAGATGCTACTGTTCCTTGCAAAGAACTTGGAAGTTACACTTTTTGATTTTTAAATTTCTTTATTATCTATTAAAATGCGTGCATTATGCCCATGCGTATTAAAATATTTTAATAAATTTAAAACATTCGGTCTAACTCAAGTATTATCATTTCACCCCGTTGTGTTGACCATATTGAACTTTCTGACTTCTTATTAAACTTCATCAATGCGCTATCGAATGACACATAGTGTTAGACATGGTGCCATATAAATTCAACTTTATTATTTTCATTATCCAAATCGGTCGTTCCTGCCTTGTCCGACTCTGATCAACCGGAAGTTTATAATATCCGGTAGAATCTGATTTCCGGATCAAAAGTAGGTTATGCAAAAGCAACTGTAACGATGGATGTGTTGACTGTGTGAGCATAAATCTTTTGAATATAGCATCAGCTATAATAATGGCTGTGTTGACTGTGTGAGTTTAAATATTTTGAATGAATACAGAAACTGTAATGCTGTTTGTGTTGACTGTGTGAGATTAAGTTTTTTGAATGAGAGCAGTAACTGTAATGTAATACAGTAACTGTAATGCTGTTTGTGTTGACTGTGTGAGTTTAAGTATTCTGAATGAGAGCAGTAACTGTAATGCTAGTTATTTTGATTGTCTGAACTTAAATCTATCCAGATATAAATAATTTTGTACACGTAGTGATAAATTGTGCGAACTTATCAAATTATAACAAACTGCTAATAACAAAACTTAGCAAGTTATTTCAAAAAAGGGTACCTGTGAGCATGTTGCAGTCTGTTTGTTTATAGTTTTGGATTTATTTATTTTACCAAGAGAGTGTATTTGGAGACGAATTTGGGGGACAAGAAAATATTTAAAAGTGATTGATGACCAAGATTTAAACAAAATGGCAAAAGTAATCAGCAAAAAATATACAACTTTGAAAAAGCATTAGCAAAAAATAATGAAGATCAATGGGAACACTGTAGCAGGTAACACATTAGATGGCACAAGTATTGGATTTCTACGATTGTTCCTTGACCTTTTGAGAAGTATGGGATTTCTTGGAATATTCATGACATTTTAGAAATGTATGGTTTTTCAAAACTTCTTGCTTTACACTTTATAGAAGTATGAGCATATTAGACTTGTTCTTTGACATTTAAGAGAAGTATGCAATTTCTATACTTGTTCCTTGACTTTTGAGAGAATATTTTTCAAATCGACAACAAGGAGATACATGTTAAAGTAGGATGAACTCTATGTCCCTCAGCCATTATTTATATTTTAAACTGAAATGCGTGGGAGACTCATTTTTCTTGTTTCTTTTTAATCAGGGAGACTTTTGCTTTGTCAGATGGTTAGATGTGTAAAACATGCAATTTTCAATTCAATATTTGCCTGCACATGAGCAGATGTGTGAAAATTTTACTTCCTTTTTTATGATTAATGGACCTATGATTTCATGTACAAGCTCCTTTTATGTTCCTTTTTGCTGTATTTTTAGCATGACTAGAAAGTTTACACTGCTTGGTATCATCCACGTAAAGCTACATCTTGACCCATTTATGTAATATCACCTGCTTTGCTCTTAAATTGTTATGATACCACAGAGTTTAGGGGAAAGATACCACATCATGACGCAAAAGCATGGCATGGTGAATTAACATGTGTATAAATTCCACTGGATTGTATTACTATATTATCCAATTATAAACCCATGCTTTATGACAAAGTACCCTTCTATTTTCAAAATGGTATTTGCCAGATGATTTTTAAAGTTATTGGCATCTTGCCATATTTTTACCTGCTGATAATACCTTTCTCTATGTTAAGCCCCCATACCTTTTTTCTTTTTAGAACATTTCAGCAAATATTTACTTAAGATCTGTATAGTTGATAATAAGTATTAACCCTAATTTTTATCACAAATTTATTAAGATGCTTTTTTAGCCTTCTCTTGGAAGAAATAATGTTAAATCAACTTGTGATTTCATGTATTTGAAATATTTGTTATTCTTCTTTGCAGATCAGAGAATTTGTGAGAAAAAATATGTTCCTGGCAGGAAGTTTCGGTGGAGGATTTCTGCTTGCGATCATTTTCTAATAGGAAATGAACATCTAGACAACAGTAATGAGAACAAAATGTTTAGGTACATTGCAAGAAAGATACAACCCATGATGAACAGGATAAATCCTGAGTTAAAATGCTAATTATCTGGATCCATTATGGGGCAGTGATATTTTACACATTTATGTCCAGTTATTTGATTTATATTACTTTGGTTATTGAATATTACCAAAAATGAACATAGTCATTACCTGCAAGTAATCCGATAATTGGAATATGTATTAATGGCATTAGGCTAAAAAAGGAATCACAGCCTGCACAAAGTAATGTGGTACCCTTTGCAAAATGTAGTTCCCCTTGCTCCTCCACGGTCATTAAAATATTTGCTGATATGAAAACTTTGTAAGTAATTTATGCAAGTTGTGATGAAATAAAAAGATTTTCATGTGAAGAAGAAAGGATTTGTTTAGTTTTAGCTATCTCATCTGATTTTTGCTTCCTTTTTCTTCTTTGATTTGGTAGCCCTCTGAAAACAGCTCACTGAGTTAGTGCACTGCTCACACTTATCTTGAATCAACCATGATAGGAATAAATAGCATATAGAAGACAATGGCAAGGTGACCCAATTTGTTTTATATGCATGATTATAACCTCAAATTTTAAAACTAAAACATTTTATCCAAGAGGTATCTCTTGTCAGTTGATATGACAATTTATGATTATGATCCTATTCACATGATTTGCTTTTTATAATGTAGTTTAAATTACAATTAACTAATCATGTTATCAGGTATATCTGGTTTGTATTGCATGACTGTGATATTTTTCACAGTATTTGTAATTGATCATGTTTCAGTGAGAATAGCAACAAACTTTTTTCATGGAATTTAGAGTAGCAATTTGTTTGCATTATATTTTATTACTTGGGTTTACTTAAATTGTAAACACTTACTATATCTCCCTTTCTCGCACTTGCCAGGTACAGTAGTCATCCTCTGCAGCTGAAAAGTGACCATATAAAATGTATCTTTCAACAGGGAATCATACAGATATTAGTAAACACCTAGATATAAATAAGAAAGGCATAACTAATTTTTTAAATATTTATTATTTTTAGTTAAAATCTTATGCTAGTTATGGAATGAATGTGATAATACTGATATGTATGTTATACAAAATAATTAATAATAACTATCTATCACAGTGCAAAGAGAATTTTAAAACACTTTGTCAATACATCCAGAGTATTAATGTCACTGTAACTATCATTCTCTTTTAGAGTGTATGCGGTGATATTCTAGCTATCTCCATCCATTCCACTTTTATACTGGAAGAAAATGTGTTTTGATTTTTTAAAATTTATTTTCATCTTTCTGATGTCGGAATTTCTCAACAATGATCATAGAACAATTTTCAGTTTCCTCAACTGCTTTCAATTTTCCTTCAAAACTTATATTTTTGTGAATTGTGCAAAAATGTGTTCCTTCATTGACTTTGATACCATTTTCAAAAACTATTTATGGCTTTTACAATAAATGCTAATATACTTTTCTAGTACAAAAAATGCACAGTGACCTACTTTTCTTGCCTTATTGACCCTTTAGTATTTTTGAGCTTTTCCATGGATTAACAGGTTAGATGTATTATTCATTGAATTTTTGTTCTGTTAAAAGAAAACTTCACAAAACAAGTTTGTTCTTGTAAACATTAGTTAAGGCATATGTACATGTCAAGTAGTTTAAGTCCCAGTAGACAATATTTAACATGCTAAGGTAATTTTCATCCTATATGTCAATTATTGTGTCTTTCTTTCATCAGTATGTCCTATGTTTTAATTGTTGGTTAGTTGTATGTCATGTCATGGAAAATATGTACCAATCTGGGAGTCTGAAATTATAAGGATCCTTGTATTTTTTTATGAGAATGACATGTTGGCCACATATTTGTTAAATTTAATATCCAAATATTCAAAGAAGATATAAAAGGTTGAGACCAAAAAAGGAAATGGATACATTTGCAGCACCATAAATTCTTAATTGTGTAATTTTCAGTTCCACATTTGTTACTTCTTTAGTATTAGTATCTACCTTCTGTGATTCACTGAATTTAATTATTTATTTTAAAAAATCTAATTTTGTTTATAAAACAATGTTCCTGGATTTCATCCAACAACAATTTGTTCCACTATATTGTATCTAAAATTTAATTATTAAAAAGCTACAATCAGACGTCCTACCTCAAATCATGTAACACTGATTCGACTGGCAATTCTGGTGAAATTCGATGGAGATGTTTTGTTGGTGCAAGTTCCCAAATAAATTTTGGACGATCATAATAAATGCTAGGTGTTATTCCTAGATTGATCTTTTCAGCTTGGGCCAATGCTTCACATGTTATTTATGAGGTATGATGAGCTGACAATATAGTTTTAAAAAAAAACATGAATGGAGTGAGGGGCTTATGTAAATTATGTTGTACAGATCCGTGGGCAATCATTCAGTTATGGGGGTTGTTAATAAGACTAGGAGATCGTGGCTCAAACCTCTTTTGTCAAACAATCTGACTATAGAGTTTTTAAACAATTGGCACAACTTAATAACCAAACTTCATTGGCAACAGCTCTACTAAATTTCCAGTAGGGAATCTATATAAGTTAGTCATAGTTACCTCTGAATTAAGCTTTGTCAGTGACACTAATTGTCTGATGAAGAAAGAGTCAATAAATTACATTTCCTGACCAAACATTCAAGTTTACTTTATTATGGTGTTCATTTGACAGTTTAATGGATAAACATATCAAAGATAATTTGATGTTATGATATTTTAGATATCTTATAACCAATGTCTGGTTCCTCAAAGTATATGCTGGTCAAAACCTTTGATGTGCTGGATGTATCATCGAAATACAATGATTTCAGGATCTCTGGTGCAATTTATTTGGGGATGATAGGTGACCAGTTTATTTTGAAAATTATATTTGAATTAGCAGAGTGGGAACTATTAGCTATAACAGATTGTATAATATTATTGTATAATATTATTCAGTATGACGTGGTTTGTATGTGCTTTTAAAAATAAAGTAATGGCTACAATAAATATTCTTGTCCTCTTGTCATGTGGTTCATAAAAATAATTGTCTTTTTGAATATGGAGCTATAGTGGCACAATGGTTAAGGCACTAGACCCATCATAAGAAAGATGCAGGTTTGATTCTCACCATTTGATTAGCCCAGATTGGCTGCTGTCATTTGTCCTTTAAGCAAGGTATTTTTTGTTCTACTTGCTATTATTACTATATAACCTTTAGAGTGTTGTTGTGCCATGTAATCCCACCTCCACCCCTACCCCTGGTCTTTCATGAATGGAACTTAAAAGCCTCATGTCTAATGGATTTCCTGCAGATGTCTAGTTTTGCTGACCTGTATTAACAGAAAACAAGACAAAGTTAGCAGCTTTTCAACAGTGACAGTAACCATAATGGTAAAATTATTGTCAAAGTTTTTTGCTAAAGCTTATCTCATTTGATTGTTGGTTTGGCACAGCATCAAATTTTTTTAATTTAAAATAAATCCAAATTGTCTAATTTACTAAATTTAATTGCATAAGTACATTTTAAATGATATTTCAGTTAGTTATCCTGGCCATATGGGCAAGTGAGCATATGATGTGATCCTGCATGTGTCATCCATTGTTCATCAGTGTATTAGGTATCCATCAACAATTGCTAATTAGCACCACAGAGTGTATATTTCTGGTCTGATTTCAATTCAACTTGCAATGTGGGTTATATCTTTAAAATTTCAGAGTTGGTTGATAATGAATTGGATCCATGCATACTAGTGAGGAGATCTTGAACCTTATTGGCTAGCCTTTTTTTCACTCTGGAGGCCACATTTCTAATCAGATTTTGATCAAACTTGGAACATATGCTTATGTAATCAAATCTCAGTATTGAGATCCACACACACTATTGAGATGATCTTGCATCTGATTGGTTGGACTTGTTTCCAGACCATGGCTATATTTCTAATTAAGTTTTGATCAAAAACATGAAATATGGTTATATATGAACTTGTTTCCAGTCCATGGCCATATTTCTAATTAAGTTTTGATCAAAAATAGGATCAGGAACTTGGATGGTTTTGATAATGAGATCCATGTATATTAATGAGATAATCTTGTATCTGAATGGACAACTCTGTTACCACTCTAGAGACAAAATTTCTGATCTGATTTTGATTAAACTTGAAATATATACTTACATCAAGTTCTTGTAAGCTCAATAATGACTAAGATGCACATATATTAATGAGTCAATATTGCATCTGATTGGCTGAGCTTGTTGATTGTGGATTTATCGTCCAGTTTTGATCAAACTAAAAATATATAATTGTATCCTCATGATCTTGGACGAGTTAAATAATGAGCAAGCTCTGATCGTTTTATGGTTTAACATTAATTGACTTACCACTCTTGTAGACATGTTTATGGTCTAATTTTTATCAAACTTAAAATGTTCTTTACATCATTATGTTCTTTCACTAGCAAAAAAGAGTCATGTATATTTTTTACATGCACATCATTGGTGAACTTGATACCATTCTGGTAGCCATCATTGTCATTCAGATTTAATTGGAATGGGCTTGTATCATCAAGTTCTTGTACTATTTTGAAAGTTAGCAGGATCAAAATATATTATTGAGTTGATCTTGCATCTGATTGGCTGAACTTGTTACTACTCTTGTAGCCAGAATTATTATCATCAGGTTCATGAAGATACTGTGCATATTATTGTTATCGGGATATTTTAAATAGGTAAGAACAATGTGCCTATTTTATTTGTAATAAAACCAGGATGTAAATAAGAATTTGAATTTTCGAGACCATGTGTATTTGAAAAAGATCAAGATTATAAGTCCCAGTATGACTCATCCATTCAAGTTTACACTTTTTTTATCTGCTGTTCCGAACAATATAGAAAACTAAAACAAAATTATTACATATCATGGTAGAAGTTTTAATAAACTTTCTGCAAACTGTTATTGAATTCAGATGTTGGTATTTGTTTGTATTATTAGAGTAGCAGCTTATCAGATTTGTTAATTAAACTGTAACATGTGCCATCACAGATACCTTCTTTACCAAGGTGTGTGTGTTTGTGTGTAATTTGGATTTTTAACATAGCTTTTTTAAGCATATCACTACAATGTCTTCAATGTGGCAGTTTATAGTGATGTCTAGTACTGGGACATCATGCTGCAAGAATGTTGCATTATGTCCCATCCTGTCACATTAAACTGACACCAAACTAACCAGCCCCAACACTAGCCTCCTAATGTAGAGCGCCTAGCAATTAAGTTTTTAGTACCTATCTTATAAGTCTTGGAATGACTTGACTGAGTTTGAACCCGCATGTGCCATCACTGATACATTCTTTACCAAGGTTTGTGAGTAATTTGGATTTTTTATGTAGCTTTTTTAATCATCGCTACAATGTCAGCAATGTGGCAGTTTATAGTGATGTTTAGTACTGGGGCATCATGCTGCAAATATATTGCATGATGTCCCATCCATTCACATCAAACTGACACCAAGCTAACCAGCCCCAACACTAGCCTCTTAATGTTGAGCGCCTAGCAATTAAGTTTTTAGTACCTAACTTATAAGTCTTGAAATGACTTGACTGAATTTGAACCCGCAACCTCTCTCGCCCAAAGCGGACGCTCTTAACTCTAGGCCACTGGAGCAGTAGGTAAGAGGTGATATATGCAGTCACAGTCACAAATATAGGTTGTTGGAACATTCCAACAGTTTTATGAATGCAAAAGTGACTGGCACTAAATAACCTGTACAAATTAGAATCATATATTTAATTTCATATTATTCTTGTGAAATGTTAATCTATTCACAAGTTTTCTCAGATAATGTGGTCACACTTTTGAAGGAATGTTGTATTTAAGTAGAGATATCATACTAATATGTAATTGTGACTGCCTTGGTTCTTGTGACTTGTCTTTTTGCCTTGAATTACCATCATCAACAAACTGTTGAGATGGTGTTTTATGATGATTAGCCATCTTCAATGGGATATTGCGATTTGTAATGCTGTTTTACCATTATACACTATCATCCATAGACTATGGATGGCTGATTTAAAATGGGATAACTATAATACAAAAGGACTGCACATCTTACTACACCATTTTTTTGTTTTCAAAGTTCCTGAAAATATATATATATTTTAGGTTGTGTTTGTGTATGCATATGTGTACATGTTTGATTGTATATGCTCCTATGTTCTTACAAACTGCTTATGTTAAGATTAGACTAAGGCACTTGCCATTACATATCACTCTATCTGCACAAGGTAAAGTGTCAGGATATGCCAATATGGGTAGGTGAGAAGGCTTGCCCATAGCTTCTTGTGGGACAGTGGTTCATCTTGAAGTTTTCATAAGTTCTTACTTCACCAAATACACTGGCTAACATGTATTGCATGCCATTTGCTGAAGAAGGGTGTTAAACTCATACTAAAACATTATGGTTAGACCTAAAATTTATGTGTTCATATAGTTCTGTTGCAATTAATGCAATAGTCAAAGAAATGGTAACATAGATTTTTTTAATAATGATACATCACCCTTCATCTAGGTCATCATGATGAATGTAACAAGTTTCAGTTGTCTTGTACGACTGTTACATTTTATGCCACCATTCAATAATTTTGCTGAAGATACAAACTTGGAAACTGGCAAAGAGAATAGTGGAATTAAGTTACAGATATTTCAATTCAAACCAAACTATATCAGCTGTTTGTCAGACATTGTTTCTATAAGCTGACCATTGCAAGTAAAACTGTAAAATATCATGTAAACACTACATAATTGCAAAGCATGCTGACCTCTGCCACTTTGGTAGTCTTTTGTTTAACACTGAGGAACAAATTGAGGTTGTTGTCACTTCACTTCCTTTAATGCAATATTAATGACATTTCATAGTCGACTGAAAATTACTCTTTGGTATTAGGTAAAATAGGTCTTTATGAGTAAAATATTATGTTTATGCATATCTTGATGTGGTGACTAATTAGATATCTTCACTGTAGAGATCTGTGTAGGAATACAGATCTGATGACATGTCTGGGTTCTGTCAAAACATTGCTATTTATGTCAGCAAAAAATGTTTTTTATTTCTCCTCTGCAGCAGTGTCTTTATGTTTGTGCACTTTGTTTTCATGCCACAGTTGGCACTTGAAAGTGTAGTCACTAACCAAGTGCCTACTGTGGCATGAAGTTAACTTGCTCCATTAGTATCACTAATAAGTACTTCTATGAGGTTACTGGATAGAAAGAGAAAAAAGGAAAATGGGAATTCTATATGGCAGGTATCTTTGTTTCAATTTCACAACTGATATTGACAGGATAATAACATCTGTGTTAATCACTGTTGTGGTCACTACTTCATTGAAGTGTGTTCACTTGAGAACTGGGAGCTTATGATACTGTGTGAAAAGATGGAAGTTTAAAAGTAAGTTATATTATGGAACTGGAGAGTGTCAGGTCTCAGCAGGTGTTATTTGCACACATTGTGTTAAATTGTAGAATGGCAATGGGTCGTATCAATAGTCATATCTTTTTAGAATTTTAATGAGAAAGAATTTCCCTCACTAGTTACACTGACCATTTAAAAACAATATTGTATATCTTAGATCCTAATAAAAGAACATTTAATTATCTTTATATTGAAGTGTATGATTGTTGGCTGTAATATGGGTTATGGAGTAAACAGCTTGGCCTTACTGGTATAACGGTACCAATTGTACAATTTGAGGTGGGTGGAGCTTAAGGTATAGGGAACATTTTATTGAGAAATAAAGATCAAAACTAGCTGTGACTGGTGCATTATATATTATGTTAGGCTTAAAAAAGTTGAGCCTCTTGGCAACATGTCAGATTATGCTAATTCATATCAATATCACATTTTGTATGCCAATTTTTTTTTAAGAATGTGGTACACATGACTGAAATGTGTCTGGTGTAACTAGATAACTCTTACCCCTGTCTAGTTCCAGCAGAGTTATCTCGTAAATATAATGGAGTATTTGGTTCTGACCTTGTCAAATTGACAATCTAACATTGTTCTTTGTGACAGTGGGTGACATGCATGCTGAAGTTAAGATAGAAAGTATATTTATTTCACAAAGCATTAGCATTGAGGTCCATGGAAAAAAAAAAAAAAACAATTGGTACCGTGATACCTAATGCATCTGTTAGCTCATCCTGGTCCTTTTTACTTACTGGATTTCTGAGGTAAATTGCAAAAAAAAAAAAAACCATATAACTTTTTGTGTATTTCATATGTTTGGTAAGTCATTCATTATACTATCAGAAGCTGGTATTCTCTAGTGTGGCAACATTCGTTTTCTCTATTTTAATAACCGCTAAAGATTGTTAACTTTAGACTATTTCAGGCTGATTTGTTGGGAGGGGGTTGGGGGGAGGGAACACACGGGAGCAGTCATTTTTCTGATACGATGATCATGATCATCATCATGTACAATTTCCACAAGTGCAATGTCCAAAGACATTTCAGCAACAGAACATGAAAAAAACACAAAAGCATACCAACAGTCTCTGCAATGTGTATGTTACAAATGCAAACAACTTCACTTTATACTTGACAGTCTGTCGAAGCTCTTATCGTCGAGTGTGATTTTTACTCCAAATATTTTACTCGGTCGTACTTGATTTTACTCAGTTGAAAAGGTAGAGGTTAGAACTTAAAATACAAGGTAGTATAAAATTCAGGATATACGCTATAATTGTGAGAAACCAGAATATGTATTGACATATTTATAAATCATATACTTGTGTGTCCTAAAGTGAATACATATATAACTGTCACACAAAAATACAAGACGGAACTGCCACATATAGTCATCCTGCATCAAACTATCAGGTTAATTGGAAAAGCTGAATAATTTTTAAAATTCAGAGTCTAGCAATGAATGTAATCTATGTAGCTTGAAAAGATCTTAGTTTTGAATAAGGAGAAAAGCATCCAGAACAGATGAAATGTTAGGTAAAATTGTTTTTTAAATGACTGTGGGATGTTGGATACATCCACCGGTGCTTTTTATAGATCAGAGGTCTCAGACTAGAACCACCCTTAGGGCCGGATGAGGGCATTTTCGATGGCTCAATGGGAATACCCTTTGTTTTCTCTCATAACAACTTATGATGCCAATCATTGGCTAATAGCTGAGTGCAACGCTGGGAGCTGGGAGCATACTAAGCAGGGGTGCAACGCAGGGAGCATACTAAGCAGGGGACCAGACTATCATTTTGCGGGCCACAGGATATGGTTTGGCCGGCAGCATGCTTCATGGGAGCCGCGTGTTGGAGACCAGTGTTCTAAATCATTTTATGTTGGGTCTCCCAACGTGGATCTGGACATGATTTTATTTATTTATTTGTCTAGTTAGATAGTTTAATAGATAAAATGGGAAAATTGGTTATTTTAATAAATAAAATGGGAATTTTTCCTGATAAACTTGTACTATAATCAGTTGTAAAACGACACTTGTACGAGAACAAGGTCACTTGGCTACGGGAGAGGATAGGCTCAGAATGTGTTGTTTAAATTTTTCAAAATCTGTATTATTAAAAGTCAAAGTAAATGTATAATACTTTTTTGGTGCTTTCATACTTTATGCTTTAATTCAATGTATATGATTCTACTTTATCGTAGCTGTCCAAACAGGTACAAGTTTCTTCATTATATATGACCTTTAGGAAACTAAATAATTCCGATAAAAATCACTTAAATCAAATTTATTTTGTTGGTATAATTATTCAAGCACAACAAATCAAAATAAATTCCCCTTAATGAGTATTAAGATGTGTACTTTTTGAGAGTATTTCGGTAGGCCCGGCTCAAGAATGTGCGGAGCCCAAATACAGGCCTGACTTGTATTTCAGTGTTTCTGTTACCGCCCCCCCCCCCTTGACATAGCAGGTAAGTGATAAAGGAGCGACTTGATTCGAGGCCCAGTATAACTCTTTTGATTACTATTATTCTCAAACAAACGTTATATAATGTGCACTTCAAAATGGAATTCAGCGAATTTGCCATTCACCCTTTTCATAACCTCTGTCAAAAATCTTTACTCGACTTTCATGAAAATATTGTGAGATTCAAATGGCTGTATTAGTACATTTCCGATAAGATAACTAAGTCTTGAGTAACATTCTATAAAAAAAAACCCAACTCGAAATATTAAGTTTTATGACAAAGGAATTATACTCTGCCGTTTAATATCATAAATAAAACAAAAAGTCCACATAATTCAAAGATATCATTTTTAATACTGAGGACAAATAATAACTATAATGATGGGATTATAAACAACTAGTATTCTAGTATTTTGTCCACATACGACCTGAAATGTAAGAAAAAGGTGAGCAAACTGAACGACTAAACAAACTATATATATATATATATATATATATATATATATATATATATATATATATATATATATATATATATATATATATATATATATAACGAAACAACAAATAAAAACCTATACCAGGATGATCTGGAGATAAATAGTGCTATATTTTGCAAACAGTGCAAACATACATTATTATTGGTGTACGACGGGAAATTTTTGATTAATCTATCAAATAGTAATGAATCATATGAGCTATATAGCTACTGTAAGAAGTACGTTTTGCTGCTTAAATTCTTAAAACAATCCTTACACAACACAGTAACATTTCTGTTGATATTTTGTGGGGGGGGGCGGTTATAAATTTCCAAAGCAAACAACCCTCGTGTCTGTGTCAATAGAGTTGAACTAATATACGCGTATAGAACCTGGACATCAATAGTGGTGTACATCTAACAACCAGCCACAAAATAATGGAAAATAATAAGATAAACAAGTCCATAAAATTACATTAAGTGCGCTGGATCAGGTCTAAATGTTTTTTCTACAGATGGGTGGGTCCTAATTTTCCTTAAAATCACTACTTTTTAATTTTAAAGTGCGCTTAAACAAAACGAAACAAACTGGAAAATTGTTGTTTATTTAAACATGACCAAATTCTCTTTTAAACCCTCCATGTTATGCTCCTAGTTCGGCGAACCTTTTGGCGTTTAACTGCTGTAAACACACCATCTGTGTCCACATTACCAGTAGCTAATTATACCATCAATAAATGCGTATGACTGGTGTAAATTTATCTAATTTAGAGATGTTTACATCTTCAGAGTACATTGGTAATATTAGATCTAATCTTGTCAACGTTGGTGATATATTAAATACATACCACATTAGTCGCATATTTATATGAACAAAATAACTGCCAAATCAAGTGAGCCCAAGCCAAACTCATCACGATGAAACAGAAAGTGCATATCTAATATCTTGCCAGGTTTGAAATGGAAGAGGCTAAACCGATTTGTAGTATTTGTCTGGAAACATTCAAGGATCCTAGGACTATTTCATGTAATCACGTCTTCTGTAGTGGTTGTCTCAAAAAACACGAAGAAAAAAATGCAAGAGAAGGTAGGTTTGCGTGTCCATTGTGCAATAGTACGGTGACAGTATCTCTAAAAGGTGTAATGGTTGAGGCCACCAATCAGAGAGATGTTTCGAAAGAAGTTCCTGTCCAGTGCGACGTGTGTGGACCGAAAATTTCAGCAACTAGTAAATGCATAGAGTGTGAGCAAAACTACTGCCAAGTGTGTTCTGCAATGCACTTGAAAATTAAAGCACTGAGAAATCATACATTACGTGAATTTGGCGCAGTTGATCAAGAAGAAAAAGTGACTCTATATCAGCGTGATTTCTGCCCAAAACATCCAGAAGAGGAAATCAAAATAGTGTGTAAATCATGTAACAATATACCACTTTGCCTGTTTTGTAAAATTTCTGAGCATGACAGTCACAAATCTAGAATGCTGGCAGAAGAGGTGGAAGAAGTCAAATCCATTCTTCAAAACAATTCGACGTTGTGTGCGGTCAAGTTAGAGAATCTTCAGAGTCATAGGAAAGAAGGTGATGTATTAGACAGTGTCATTGATAAATCTGAACAAGACGAAACTATGACTGTGAATAAACAAGAACAGGAGCTGATCCGTTTGCTTGAAGAACACAAACAAAAAGTAAAAAACGAGGCCCAAAACTTCAGAGAGCGTATTGAACGGGTCTATAAAAAGGTTCGAAAGGAAAATGAAGATTTTAAGAAAATGATTGAGAAAGAATATTCACGTTGTGTAGCACTTCAGAGTGAAGCAAGAACACTGATTGAAACTGCAAAAGATTCAGAAATCGTGAAAATAGGATATAATTTAAGCAAAAAACTATTAGAAGAAAGCAAACGAGCTGTTCAAGTTAAAATGTTAAACGTGCGCCGTAGAGCATTCATCCCTGCGGGACTTTCGATGCAAAAGCTTGAGTTTAAAATGGGTGACATCTCCAATGATATCACGAGCAGTGAAAGGGTAACACACACACACACACACACACACACACACACACACACACACACAATAGATATTTGATTTTGCCAGTCAAAATTTTCATCTAACTTAAGATCATGTCTCCATGTATCTTTTACATTTGGAAAAATATTATTTTTCTTAACAACTCCAACCTTACAACTATAGAATTGTCCAACATTGATAAATTGTTATAAAAAAGAAAATAATTGACACCGATAAGCTGAATATTGCATGCAAAAAAAATCCCGATTTTATTTGCGACACAGATGGAAAATAATATTACCATTCAGCAAGAAACCTTTGTCAAGTTTGCCCGTTGACCATGACGCATTGCTTATAAAATATTTCAGTTCGTTTTTGAACAAGTGAGCCAAAAATGAAAATAATGAAGAACTTTGTAAACTTCCTTTCAACAAAATCGAAATGTTGTCAAATCATTTTATGCAACTTTTTATTTCATTTGAATATAGTTCGTACAAGTTTAGATACTTCAAATTTGGGGTTAAAAAACATTGTTTAAAGTTGCCTTTTCTACTTGTCTGAATTTTTTTATTTTTTGCTAATGGACATAACAAATATTTACGTATATATGTATATATGTATATGTGTATGTTTGTGTGTGTGTATGTGCGTGCGTGCATGTACGTATGGCATAATCTAGCAGATATATATCTATGTGTTTACGTTATAAATGTATGTATGTTATTATATTCATACAGCTGGTGTAAAATTCAGACAGCATATCATTATCTTTATTATGCTGTTATGCTTAGAACTTAGTTTATTGAGAATCCACCTTGTAATAAATCAGGACGAAACCTGTTTTTTTTTTCTCACTTTTTTCTCTATTTACTACCCGATGCCTGATTCAGAATTGCCAAATCAACTGTCCAATGTTTAAAACATCTGATCATCAAACACATGTAGATCTGTAGCTCATGAAACATGATGCTATTACAAAAACTTGTTTTTCTTTTAAATAGAGAAATACAATACAACTTTACCTGATGTTTTTGACTGGACAAACAACTTTGCTGGAAGTAAGCAACTCACCGTCCCAGACAATCAGAGAAATAAAACAAAGAATACAAGAAACGCAGGGAATACCAGTGGACCACGTGATTTTGAGGTTACCTTTCCTTGGCAAAGAACTGCAGGATAACCAAAGTCTTTGTAATTACTACATTCATGATGGATCTACAATCGAGGTTCTCTATAAACGAGCCCCAGTGCAAGAGGAAGATACGGTAATTAAAATCTAAACTATATTGAGCTGTTACAGAGGTAGCTCTTTACAGGACCTTAAGAATCGCATAACTTAACTGTTTCAATGCATAACGTATGGACACACTTGTTACAGTGAAAAAGTCACATTGTCGCAGTAAGCAATAAATTGCTGTAAGAGCTAAACTTTAGATGAGATGTTTTCGTTATCTTCTTGTAAATAAAAATGCATAAAATATAGAATTGTAGTCATTGTCTGTAAACATTATGTCTAAAATTTAGATAAGCTGACATCCTTTGTAAACATTATGCACAAAATGACGACTAGCTGCCGACCTTTTAAAACATCATACATTAAACGTAGAAGAGCCGTCATCCTTTCTTCGTGTAAACTTAATGTCTAAAATATAAATTATCTGTCATCCTTTGTAAACATTATGCCTACATTTTAGATGACCAGTTTCCCTTTATTTAAACATGACTAAAATTTAGATGAGCTCTCATCTTTTTTTAGATATTACGCGTAAAAGGTAGATAACTTATCATCCTGTTTAAACATTATGCCTGATATTTATATAAGATGTCATATTTTGCGTAAAGATTATGCCTAAAGTTTAGATGAGCTCTCATTTTTGTAAACACCATTTAGATGAGAAGTGTTCCTTTCCTTGTAAATATCATGCCTAAAATGTAGATGAGTATTCATTCTTCGTAAAACATTATGCTTACAATTTAAAAGAGCAGTCATCCTGTCTAAGCATAATACCAAACATTTAGATGAGATGTCATCATTTTCTGCGTGTACATTATGCCTACAGTGTATATGAGCTGTCATCCTTTGTAAACATTATCCCTAAAATTTAGATGAGCTATTGTCCCTGTGTTCTTCTGGTAGACAACATGCCTGAAATGTAGATGATATGCAGTTCTTTTCCAACACCATGGCTAAAATTTAGATGAGCTGTCAACCTTTTCTTCCTCTTGTGAAAATTGTCAAAAGTTATGGGCGTTTTTCACCCTTGTCTTTAATAAACTTTTTTTGCAGAAGAGAGCAAAATAGGTCCAAAATAATTATATACTTCACACATAATAGTTTATTAATATTTGCAGAAACCCAGTACATATTTTACTATATCATATATCCATTTTTTCTAAAGTGTGTATATATATATATATATATATATATATATATATATATATATATATATATATATATATATATATATTGAAATAAATTTAAAATAAATGGCAATAGTCATTTAGGCCAGAACACTTGCCTCAGTCACGGACAAATGTCAAGCACACGCTATAAATTAAATATTCTTAACTCAAATCAAAGAAAAGAAACATATTGTTACGTATATGTAATTTAATTACTTGTGTGTTAGTTTTAAATTTTCTTTTCTGTTTAATTTTTATTTCATAATGTTATTGTAAGGATAACTTTATTCACTGGATTTTATTTTTTTCTTCTGAAAATTCAATCTTCTGTTTTCAACTAAATAGAACGCAAAAGTATTTCTTGATTACCAATTGTAGCTGACATTGGTTGAGATTTGTAAACACTAAGTGAATATCTATGTTTAATACCAAAGTCATATTCGGCCGACGTGTTAACTATGTTTTGCCTATCGCCTCACTTGATTGGTAGTGTGCGAGATTTCCACCTTTGCTTGCGTTCTACTATTATGTGCATTCCTCTCTTTCTCTTAATTTCTTCTCGTCCCTCCAAGTTCCTTCCACTCCTTTTATATTTCCACCTTTACTTTTTTCCTCCTCCTCTTCTATCTCTCTTTTCTATGTCGACTACACGCTATAGACTCAAACTGCACTGTCAGTCTCCCTTCCGTCTCCCTCATAGAGACTCAGGACTACAAAACTTGCTCTTGGAAGTGTTGTCCACGAAAAGCCTGTGAAAACACAAGGATGGTACAATAATTTCGTCAGCCATAACATCTCACACTACACACAGCCTATCATCAGATAAGGCTATACAATTTCACCGGTAACGCATTCATTCATAACAAAATACGCATACATTCTTGTATGATAAAACACAACATAATAACACAACATAATAAAAGTACGGTATTAACTAATTTTATAGATAAAACAATAAATTGCTTCACATCAATACATGATCATAATTCCTTTTCACAAGCCAATAACCAAAAACCAGACGCATATCTTTACATTACAACTCATAACAAATATACAAATATTCACGTATCCATGCTCTGATATTTCCTAACATTTATTGTAACTAATCCTACTTAAATCATTTTCCTAAAGTCATATTCAGACATGCGTAAACTCTTAACATAACGCATTACTAAAGGTACTGGTTACAACGAAGTAATCTACCAGCGAATTACGATATTAATTCTGACGAGCTAAGAAACTACATAAATCTCTACGTAAACTCAAATTTATGTCTCAAGTACGCATATAAATGAAACACAACAATTTTATTCTGCATTCTAAAACAATCCCAGTAATTAAGTATACACTACCAATAATTACAATTATGATGCCGTAATGTTTTGCAGAAATCGAGCAAATAGCTTACTGGCCTTGTCAAAGCTTTTCATTCTCTTACAATTCTGGTCCTAAGATTCCCGCCAAAGTACGAGTGGCTTTTCTCGGAGTAATTATATTTGCACAGCAATCAAGGCATCTACTGATGATCTTCTGTGAGGATTTAGCTATAATTCGGATCTAAGATTTAATTCCACCTTCTATTTTAATTTCAATTGGATGTCGCTGGGGACTTCC
>JAEAOA010000344.1:0-39587 GCA_016746295.1 Potamilus streckersoni
GATTGTACGAAATCCAAGTGGGAATATTGTTATGACACAAAACAAGATTACAGATCTTGGAAACCCAACTGAGGATGGGGATGCTGTCACTAAAAAATACGTCAATGATTGGGTCGCTTCAATTAATAATGAAATCACAGCGCTCAAAACTGATTTTACCAGTCACGTGAATACATTTTTAAGTTTTCGCAGAAACATAAACAAAATTAGAGATGAATTTTTTGGAAATCCATCAAATGTTAACATTACACTCGCTAATATTAACACAAAACTCAATGATATTAACTCAAAACTCAATGATATTATTAGTGGAATTCCTAATATTGTTGAGATAACGAATACGATTAAAATTCCTCACAAACAGATTAAAAATATTGTGTATACTGTTGCAACTGGGTCGGGTACATGGACGAAGGAAAATAATTCATTATAATACACTGTAGAAGTTACTGGTGTGTATAGATTGTCAGTGTTTAGCAGTGAAAAGTTTAAAATAATGCTTACCACAATTCCATGGCATTATTCAGATAATAACTTATTTGGAATATTATATGTAATATTATACAAAAATTCTGAGGAGAAATTTATACTTGAACCAACTGATAAAAGTTTTGTAGGTCCTTATCGGTGGTGTTTGGAATTTGTAGCTGATTTATCATAACTATGCAAACAAATATTATAATGAAAAGAAGTATAGTTGATTTTAATCACATTTCAAAAGATATTCCAGAAGAGGATGTGGACGCACTAATACAATACTATAAATATTATCATAAAAAACTTTGGTGTGTTAAAAAATGTTACAAATACTACAACAAGATCCTTCGAGTAATATCATATCTACCCTTGTTAATGACCAGTTCTGGTATAATTTCAAGTGGGGTATCATTAAATCCATTTTTGTTAATTATATCTGGTATTGGTGTTTCACTTACAGCGGCGTGTAAAAAAGTAGAACCAAGACTTTTGATAAAAAAAAGCACGGATGTTTAACATCTATTAAAACTTACAAGAAACTACTTGATCAGATCCGGTCTTACCTACGAGGAGTTAAATATAATATGGATGATTTATTACGTGAATTTCGTATTATTGACAATATGTTAACAGATATTCTACCAATGAGGGTTAGCAAGTATGGAAAAAATTATCAAAGAAAATATGAGTAACGTATAATTTTATCTAAACTTAAGATATCACTAAATTAATATCATTTTCATTCTAATGCTAGTTTAATTTCCGCCTTGTTAACTGAAACGTTCTAATGTACAGTTTAATTTTCATCCTGTTATCTGATAAAAAATTTGTGGTAAAACCCATTTGCCGTCTTTAGAATAATCATATTCCACGCATGCGCTGTTCTAACAAATTCGTCACTTCTGTTGACAGAGCTTATCACATTCCAACACCTGTTGTTTTGTCTGGTTACAAAATATCTGTCTACATAGTAGTAGTATAGGAAATGAGGGGTTTGGCGGGGGTGGGGGAGGAGGTGTGGGAGGGGGTGGGTGGGCCAAAATCCTCATTTTCCTATACTACTTCCTCACACCACTCGCGTTGGGTTATTTCAGTTATGCGAATCTGAATTCTGTTTATATTATAAAAAATTATCATTCTCATCAGATGAAAGTTATTAGGTTATTCACTGAAAATAGACGTATTGTTTTAAACTATCTAACACAACAGGATATCGATAATTGTCAGCGCCAGATTGAGCGAAAAAATAGACTTAGGAAAAATTAATTAATCTAAACACGATAACGCTTCTTTTCACACAAATCGTTTGTATATACCGGAAGAATAAAGTAGATAGCATTTTGCGGTTTAATACCTCCACGACTTCTACGCACGCATCAATCTAAATAGAATATATGCGTTAGTTTATCTCGGCTTGTGTTTATATCAATAAGTATATCAATTAATTCATCTTTCGACGCATAACAATTATTTCCACATTCTGATAATTCATCAAGTACTCGATGAATCCACGGCAAATTACTATATTGTCTAAATTTTTCCCTTATTTCGTCTTTGTTAATAGGAAATCTCACTTTATTTATCTTTAGTGTTTCTAACTCTGATTTTGCATTATTTAATTCAATTGTCAAATTAGCTGTAATCTGTTTTTGTTCTTCAAGATTAATGATTTTCTTTTTTAATTGAGTAATTTTTTTATTTTTTGTTTCAAGTTCTTCGTTAAGATGATTTATTTCTTTTTTTAGCATACCGGTATTAAATTGATGTTGTAAATTTATTTCTGAATAATTATTGATGGGTTTATTTTGTAATATTTCTTGAAGTAATCTAATCTCTTTTTGTTGCCCAACAATAGTATCCTCAAGATTTTTATTTTCGGATATTTGTAATTCATTCTTGTTTTTTAGAGATTTTATTTCATATATTTTATTATCCATTATTTTATCAAATTCTTCAGCTTTTGACTGATAATCATTAATTTCATCTTTAAGTTTTAATATTTTATTATTTAAACTGTCGATGATTATTTGTTTCTCAGCAATTTCATCAGCAAATACATCCTGATTTTTATGTTTAGTTTGTTTTATTATTTCATTATCCAGATTTCATATACTCGTGTTGTGCTTATCTTATAATCCTTCGATATATCCTCGGCCGACATTTTAGTTCTTAAATTGGCGATTTTTCTCTCATCATTCAGCGATAGTATCGTTGTTTTTGGCATCTGCTTATATCATGAATAAAAAAAATAAAAATAAAAAAAGATAGTGGAATTAATTTTGTTAAAACAAAAAAATATCCGCACTTTTTATAGCGAACTTATTACCAAATAGTAATTGCTTAAGTTTGCACTTGTTGTACCATAGCCTGTCATATATAAAGCCTTATATTGTATTGGGGTATGTATTGTATCATAGTCTGTCATAGATAAGGCCTTATCTTGTATTCGGGTATGTGTTGTAACATCAAGAGTGAGAACTGTACTAGCTTCAATGGAACTAACCATTATTTTTCGATGGCATCTGGTACTGAGTCGGTGGAATTCCACTTTCCTTTCCTTACCTATCTGAATGTTATAAGTTTTTGTTTTCTTTTGCGTTCTTTTTTTGTTATATATAAAGAAAGAAAAATTAAAATATTCTTCCTGTACTATGAAGCTAGTTTTGGTGTGCATCTCTCTCAACAATGAGGTTGCAAAGGAAATGGATGAGAGAGTGAGAGACCGACTTCTTCGTTAATACACTCTGATGACATCAACGTGAACTGTTTACAACATGGAAATATAATAATCAAAACCTTCATACAGTGGCTCGTATAGTTCCTTACAAATTTTACTGTCAGTGATAACATTATTTTATGCTATGTGTTAGTCATACTAGGTAAGACGTATCACAAGTTATTTCTTACCCAGAACAAAAATACCGGGTGATCGTGATGTGTCTTACGTTGTATGACTATTCAAGAGGATCTCGTATCGTTGTTTAGAATTACAGCACATGTATGACAGGTAAATTGCAAGCAATGATACGAGCTAATGTTACATGTACAAAAGATATATTGTAAGCATCCATACTAGACCCTGTCGTTGGAACACAATATGAACAAGTTGTCACAGACGATAACAAATGAAAGAACGAACAGCTGTTTTATACCAATATAATAAACAACTATATCAAGAATCTTTTTATTTTCTTACCAGTTTCATCGAGTACGTTTTTCAACGGCCTTGCTATCTTCCAAGAGTTTGGTCACAGGCTCATTTAGTCTCAAAGCAATAAAATTCATATACAAACCAAATCACGCGCCAAAAGCACGGCACTGTATCAGTCTCACTTTTTCCTGGCATCACAAGTTTGCCATTATTACAAAATTATCTTTCTTAAATCACTAATCATACTAGATATTATTTTTACGAGTCGTATTTAGGTACAAGAAGTTTACAGTGACACTGCATAGAAGAGATGCTCTGATTAGATGAAAAATTATCAGAACTCACGCGCCCTTTGTTTGGCTAAGCGTTTTCACACCAGTCAGCAGCTTAAGGATGGCCACAATTTTTTTTTACACAAAGAGTAATTCTCTATCACATATTACCAGCTTTGTGTGGACTTTAACAATAACACATAGTTCGTCTAATATAATCATTCTCAGCCATTTGCCGATGTGTAAGTCCTCACAATGTAGTCAAGTTCTCGAGACGTTGTGTACATTCAATGTCAGGTCCCCGAAAGTATAGCAAAACACACACACACACACACACACACACACACACACACACATAGTACGTCTTTAGTCTTATCATTGCAAAACATCTCCAACTCAGCCAATTTAATCGATTTAACATAAATATCAACATCTGTGAATCTCAAAGTTTCATTTTTAAGACGTAGATTGAACGAACATAGATTCTGTACATCCATGGCTATCATCAGCAGCTGTGTTTTTTCCAAAATTTACAGACCAATGAGTAAATGAAGATATCGATAATATATAGGTACTAATAAAGGCATACATTTTTATTTAGGGCAATAATTGTAATTTGTTCCATGTCCATACATGAACATGCATACACACACACGCACACACACAGAAAGTCCGTCGTTGGCGTTATCATTACAAAATATCTCCAACTCAGCCAATGCAATTGATTTAATAAAAATATATTCATTTATGATGATATGTATGATCCCATACATAGTTGTTCACGCATAGACACACGAGGTGGTATTATGCATATTGGATACATATAGTTGACTTGTACATACATTTTCAAGGGTAAATCTGTGGTCCATGGTGTTGTTAGTGGTCTAAACGTATCACGATCTCAAATCTGTCAGCATGGCTTCTAGTCTCAGGCTCGGCCATGCGTATGATTGAAAGCTTTCCAGTAGTTTTTCCTCCACCAATTATACTGACTGCCATATACAGCCTATCATGCACTGAGAAATGGCATTAAACATCAAACCTACAAAGAGGTTAATCTAGTATGCGGTGTATTGTACTGCCAGTGTCCTCCTACAGTGTAACACATTCTTCTTCAGTTTAATGCTACCTTCTTCAATACATTATTTGAATATATGTCACGGCAGAAACTCTTTTAAATTTTAAACGAATGTTATTTAAATATCAAATATTATTCATGTTTTAAGCATGTATATGAGTTTTTTTTATATTTCATGTTTTATTTAAATGTAACATACTTTTCAATGGAAACTCCAGTAGCTTCTGAATGTTATGCTGCATGATCCCAGATCACGCTACATAACAACGGATGTGCGTTATTTAAGTCAACGCAGTACCAGATGGAGAATGAAACCGTGAACCAAATAAGTGTTATTCACCACAGGTCAGTACAATGCTTAATTTAATCATGTTCAGCGACATTTACATGTGACCTTGTTCTAGAAACGTATGGTGGTACAGGGATACTATTACTGGTGCTGGTACTGAATTTGTTGCCACTAACATGCTCTCAGCGGCTGCTGTCGCTCATGATAATAACGATACAGCCGCTAATGCTGCTTTGGCGCGTGAAGGTAAGTACAATGTAGGAATTGCCTCACAGCACACTCTCTCCCATTCTGGTCGTTCATTTCTCATGATGCTTCCCATTTTCAACAGTGTTTAGTCGCGTCAAGAAATGAAAGAAAACCGAATTCACATTTACCAGTTTGCCTATTCTCAGTAAATGACGTCGCGAAGACTAACTACAAGACTAGGCAGCAATTATCCAAGTGACTTATTGCCACATTATATCTAGCGTCAGGGCGTAAAATTCAAACAGGATATAATCACATTTTTGATAATTAGAGTTTATATCTCATTCCCGTTGGTCTAAATTCCATATAATATCCAGACGAACAACAGTAATGTAATTTTGCTGTTGCCAAGAGGATTTAATTACATCGGTACATGATGGCCCTCAAAGCTATGGAAAAAAATATGAGGACAGAGATTAGCACGTGGGTGTCTTTGCATCATTTCGCGTCGTTGTATTAATTTTCATTTGCAAACATTGCAGACATCTCAAAGGCTCCCAAGACTATATTTAGATTTGATGAACTATCAATAATCCTAATGCGGATTATTTATAGTAAGCCTTTGTTACCCTAGATGGATCTACGACACTTGACGTGCTTAGTGGAAAAATAAATGAAATCTTCTAGCAAAAACTGATATGAAAAAACCTCTGAACTACTTTTATGCAAAACACCCAAGTCAGGATACCTAAGCAAAAGAGTAAAAATCGAGATAATAAAAAGAAACAAAGTGGCTCTATAAACACCGATGGTTCTATTGGTAACGGAATTTTACGGTGGTCAACACATTTTAAGCAAAATTACTTGGCCTAGCATTGTCTGCATTTTCCGCAGAACATTAACGTCAGTAAATGTAGATAGTTTAAATTTATTATATCAAACCAAGATACAACTTCAGTTACAAACAGTATGTCCGGAAACGAGCAGTAATTACAGCTTCAAATTGTACTATTTAAGTAGGCGTTTAAGATATACCAAAACAGGAACTCTTACTGTCTCAAGAGCAAATCAAGAACGTAGAATATAGACACATGGAGGAATTCCTTGTGTCTCAAGTGCAAAACATGAACGTAGAATATAGTAGTTAGATGGTACAATATAGACCCAAGATGTATGCATTAGGTAGTTTATCATTTTATGTAATAAACGTTAATTGATGAGTGAAATAAAGTCATCAGTTGCAATCATTGGGTTTTTCTCATTTTACACATATTTAGCCATCTAGGCAACCTTGAAACAGGATTAACTTTAAGAGCTTTGTTTCCTCTGTGCAATGAAGCTAACCTGATGATTGTTTATGCTGAGTTGTTCTATTAGAATACAGGAGCTAAGTAACTTTCTGATTAGTTAGATTGCTACTTGTCTGTATCTATTAGATGACAGTCTGCTCTCTAATTTTGCTCAACTAACTATTTTGTGTTTAAGTTCATTTGGTCCAATATCTCTCTATCTGGATAAATAATACAAATATGGGGTAGTAAGTAATTTGTATTGAATATAATGTAAACTGAATCAATGTAAACATGCAGAACAATAAAGCACTGATGACGATATTGTTCCTAATGTGCAATAAAACAGGACAAATGTATTTATCTCTATTTAGCAACCCCGTGTACAATAAACCTAATTTCTTATAACAAATTCTGGACTAATATTTTCTTTCATTTAAGAAGAATGCAAGTGCTATAACATCAGTACTACAAAAATGTACTACATACACAGATATACAAAAATGTAATAGACACTGTTAGCTGGGTAGGAGATGAGGTGACCTTCAGATTGAACAAAATCTGGTTTTGAAGTTTGCCGGTAGAGATGAGAGTGAACAGATCTGTCATGCTTAGAATCGGAGGAACTGAACATACGCTCGATGTTAGCATGACGCAAAAAACTAGGTTGCTCAGTGCTGCTGTAACTGATGTGTCAAAGCTGTTATAAGAAGAACTTCACAAACTTATTCCTTGCAACTCTAGCATTTGAGCAGATGAATGTGTGGACATCCATAATCCTAGACACACAATGGTACACTGACCATCCGCTACAGCTCAAACTCTATCTATCTAACATATGTACTGTAGAGGATAATAGTTCTCACACGAGTTTTCTTCACGCGAGTAAATCTTGTTTGTACATTACAGCATATACCAAATATACTGAAAAGGGAAAGCATCATGAGAATTTCGTGACTAGAATGGGCGAGAGTGTTCTGTGAACATCGCTCAACATGATTAAATTAAGCATAACACTGACCTGTGGTAAATAATAACTTGTTTCATGGTTTGATTCTCCATCTGGTAATGAGCTGACTTGACCAGCTCACATCCACTGTTATGCAGCTTGACCCGATCCGTTGTTCTCAGCGTGATCTAGGATCTTCCAATATAATTTTCAGCAGCTGTTAACGTCTCGTTTTAAAAGTATGTAACATTTGAATAAAACATGAAATGGAGGAAAGATATAAATTCCTAAAACACGATTATTATTTGACATATAAATAACATTGGTTCAAAATATAAAAGATTTTCTGCCGTAGCACATATTCATGTAATGTATTGAAGCAGTTAGCATTATTCTAGGTATATCTCAGGTTGGAAATCAACATGCTGAAGAAGAATGTATTCTACTGTAAGTGGACACTGGTAGTACACGCATCTCATACAAGATTAACCTCTTTGTAGTTTTGGAATTAACGCTTTTTCTCAGTTCTTGATTGGCTGTACTACATATGCATAGCATATTGACTGTAGTTTAAAAACACTTGTTTATATAGATCACTCCCATCTGACCCTTGATTCTACAGATAACCCCCATCTCACTCTTCTTGTGTGAGTTTGTATTTACCAGTGTGGATATTTAAAAAAGCTTTTATGGTCTCTGCCAACGAGACACACTTTTTATAAATTCCAATCATTCATCGCTTTGTATCTGTGTTTTGTGTTATTCATTTAGTCCAAACAGAGAAATCCCAGTCGGTTTCAATTCTGTTAACCATTCATCATTTGATTCAAGCACGGCTGCCGCTATGCATTATCCGTCTTGTTGTGGGAACCCTATTGAGAAAAATCAATTAGCCATCAACTCCGTCCAAAGTCCAGGCATTAACACAAGTTTACACAAATTCAGCTAAAGATAGATCTACACCAAGTATTAGAGCAGGCAGCCCGCCTAGCAGACAAGAAAGGAAACAATTACCACTACAGAACATAACACTTCAACTTAGAACGACAGGAACGAGGTAGGTATTATTTTAGTTCATTTGATATAGTCTCTGCTGTTTTAACTTGATCTTAACTAAAAACAAATGTTTTTTTCTACAGTCTCCACTTTCGCCATATTCACTATTCTTTGTTCTCGACTAGCATCAAGCCATTTTGATACCAAATCTGCCTTAAATATATATATATATATATATATATATATATATATATATATATATATATATATATATATATATATATATATATATATATATATATATATATATATATATATATATATATATATATATATATATATATATATATATATATATATATAGATGCAATAAACTGATGACGAACAGTACGAAACTAGTAACTAACTAGCCTAAGCGCTTTCGACTCTTAATGAGTCTTTTTCAAAGGCAAATACAAAACATAGTTACGACAAACAAATAAACACAAAAACGTTGCGTTTGTAAACCTCTACATTTCTATCTTCACATGTGCTAAAACTATAAATACAACCAGCTTGTATAGACTAGTTGCGGAAACTGAAAACGTTGTATAATTCCCTAAAAGTCTACAAGCCAAAGCGACATCTATTTTTACTTTGTGTACATATGTAACGCAGATTATATCCCGGATATTATAAGAATAACCGGTATAGAACCAAATATCCGGGATATAATCTGCGTTACATATGTACACAAAGTAAAAATAGATGTCGCTTTGGCTTGTAGACTTTTAGGGAATTATACAACGTTTTCAGTTTCCGCAACTAGTCTATACAAGCTGGTTGTATTTATAGTTTTAGCACATGTGAAGATAGAAATGTAGAGGTTTACAAACGCAACGTTTTTGTGTTTATTTGTTTGTCGTAACTATGTTTTGTATTTGCCTTTGAAAAAGACTCATTAAGAGTCGAAAGCGCTTAGGCTAGTTTCGTACTGTTCGTCATCAGTTTATTGCATCTATTTTAATTAATCCCTGACAAACGTGATCCCTTGGTGGATCCAGTACGCTTGAGAGGGTTGTTATTCGCCATATGATTTGTATTCTTTATATATATATATATATATATATATATATATATATATATATATATATATATATATATATATATATATATATATATATATATATATATATATATATATATATATATATATATACCACGTAGCGATTAATACGGACAACGATTTCAACAACCAGTATTAGGTAATGTAATTGTGAGATATTTACAGGAACTAGGGGAGTTGGAGGGTGGCAAAAGACGAGCCACTGACCCTTTTTGGAGTGTGACCACACATACAATTTCTAGCGTGGTTAGATCCACTGGAAGACCTCCCATATACAGACTAGATTCTACTGCCCCTCAACGTGGATTTGTGCGTGAACAATTGCAAGTAATTCCTGCAGATACACAATTACCACCGCGTTCACTTATGTAAACTAGAACCCCTACGTCGATTGCATTCAAGACAGGTCAGTATCACATTTTCACGTGTATGACCGAGATCACTATTAATTCTATCTACGGTAAATTGTCTTGGATTATTATTCGAATATTGCTATAAAATTATTGTGTTACAACTTGCACAGTGATTATTTTGTAATTGTTTTAGTTTTATAGTAAATTCAGTATCAATATCAAAGTCACGCTTATGTTTTTGTCACTTTGTTTATAAGACGCTCTTTTTTTCTTTATTAGAGCATCGTCATTAGTATTTTTTTTCAGTTATCATATTGTCTATGATAACCCTATGTAGTTGCGTTATTCGTCTGACGCGAGATACTGCAAGATATACTAAATTTGACCACTCGATTAGGTCATCTACAATCCAGATATTTGTATCAGAGATAAGTTAATCCCTGTGACGAGTAAATCGGTATAGCGTACCCTAACGTCCACGGTGATTTATCCATACTCAATGCGATCTCAACAGCATTGATAGTGACCAAAATAATGTCATTCAATACCAAATTTTGTACTCTGCCACCAGGAATTTCATCTTCAATATTCTGTCGTCGAGTATCTGCTGGGCGATAACATAAGGGTACAGGTACATGAGAAAACTTTTCTTTATGTAACGTAAATAATTTCTTCTGTAATTCATCAAGAACTATCTTTCTACTTGCGACTATCAAATCAGTAGGTCTCCATAAAGTTAAAAAAATCATTCATGATAGTTTCTTGAATTATCTCACGCATTATCTCACATTGTGTTTTATCTGGCTGTAGTCTGATTAATCTCTGAAGTTCTTTCAGCGGTTCATCAATCGCTCTATGGTCATCATGTATTTCTTCATAATAATCCACATTATTCTTTAGCCATTCATGTGGAGACTGTCCAAAAAAAGGTGGTGGTTGACCATGATCGCCACAAATAATCACAGCAGTATTTTTTGTTAATAACCACTCAAAAAATATTTTTAGTGTTTCTAACGAGACCATGCATAGGTAATTATTTTTCACCCATTCTCTCAGGAGTCCATGTGTCTCCACATCATCTAAAAAACTATTATATGTGTAAGTTTTTACCTCCCGTTCCCTTATCTCTCTGGCTAGTTTATGTGTAGGTGTCAAAACGATTATATCTGAATGGTTGTTCATAAATAATTTAATCACACGAGTTGTTTTACCTGACTCTCCACACCCATTAAGATAAACGGTCTTATGTCTAGCCACAGGATCGTACACAGATGGTGCAAATGATTCTAATATTTGATTATTATTTCTGTAATATATTTCCTTAATTTCAAAGTCAGCAAATTCAGAATAAATAAGTATATTTTCTTGTTTTATCCTCCATGTTCCCCACTCACCATTACTGAGTAGTGGAATTAATAAATCCTTATAATTTTTGTTTATATAAAATGAATCCGTAGCGACTCTAACAGCGTAACGAGGAACTCAATTTATCATTGATAGTAAATTTATAGAAACATAAGCTAGCATCGAAGATCTTAAATAAGTAAACTGAGGTGAGTCGCCCTCAATATAGCTCACAATAGTACCTAGTTTGGTCCCGTCCGATAAATAAGCATTACTTCGGCTTATAAATGTGTTTTTCTCCGTTGTATCAGCGATTATAAATTCTAACTCAGCATCGTCCATAATCAATCTAGTACAGTGTCGTTTATGACCGTATGAACTACCCTGAGTAAATTTACCAATTATCTTTCTACCAAGATCTTTTGCACTCTTCTCATCGTACTCGCCTCTGCATTTACATATTTTAATGATGTTATATTCGGCAAGATCAGGAAAATCTTTCCTGGCATCTTTTATATTAAATCTTACCGGTTCTTGTAACCAAACATGCTTTTGTGGACTATAGGATATAATTGCTTCATTTACTTTTAACGATACTAATATTCCAATATCAAGCATATATCTTAATAACACTATTGGAGTCCAACATATTTCTGAAAAGTATTTACCAAACCAAACATAAGTAATCGGATGGAGATCTTTTGCGAATTCGAATGATTTTATATGTACAAATCCTGTTAAATCAAAATCTGGCAAGGATCCATTTATCGCAACTCTGGCCATGTCATGGGTAGGGTGTCCGAATCTGTAAAAATATTTAGAACACTCACCATATCCAAGAAAACTCCCAGGATAACATGCAGCCATATCGACTGAGATAACATCTTTATTATTGTATTTAGTATTCCATAATCCTCCATGTCCATATTCTATGCAACTTTTTTTATACATCCTCAACACATTCTCATATTGTTGGTTTCCATGAATTTTTCTCCTGCGCGAAATGGGCCACGACCGATGGTACGGTAAAACAATTATTCAGTAGTTGTCTAATTTTGACATCGTCAGAAGTATAGTTTAGTGCAATATTTCTCATTTCTTCATAAAGAGATTCTGTACGATAAATATCACCATTGGGTCGTACAAATTGATCATGATTATCGTGTTCCGAACTCTTAAATAAACAAATAGATACAGGGTTACTTTTAATTATATTTTTAATAAAATCAAATACATGACCATTATAAAATTTAATCATTCTGTCTTGTGGAAATACAATTACAGCATCAGTCCATGCATGTGCTTTATGATAAATAATTGTTATAGGGCTTCCATTTTTTATATATTTTGGTTTGTACAATATCTCTCCTGTTAGTGTTTTTACTGTTATTGGAAATCTTAATGACTTTTATACCTTAGCAACATCCTTAATAGATACACCAAAATCTTTAACGGTCTCCCCCCATTCACATATTCTTTTACGTCTTAAATCCTTTTAAGCCATTGCCACGCATCGCATTTGTAAAATGTTCAGTAAAGCACTCCGCAACACAGGTTATTCTTGACTCAGACAGTCTCATCGGTTTGAGATCCGCAATATTAGGTTTATCATTCAGTAAATACAATCCATATACCACAGCAGTAACAGGATACCCTCGATCAAAGTACGGTTTATCAATTCCAGTAAGTATTCCAGGTTTGTATTTTTGTTATTTAATAAAACTATATTATTTCCAGACTGTATATGAACGGGGTCGCTTTTTTCACAAATATCCAAATATCATCGTCTGTCTCTAAAATAAATTTTATTTAAATAAAATATTTTTGATTATCAAGGTGGTTAATAATTACTTTCGTTCGTTCGTCGTTCATAATATTAATAACTTTTCCAACTCTAAAATTTGACCACACATATACAGCATCATTGTCACGAAATTGCTTTTTGGCTTCACGGATACGTTTGGTTATATCTGCATTCATTAAAGCTAGCTCTTGCGTCGAAACACTAAATTTATATTCTGATAGTCTGTCAAGATCAAATATAGAAGCAGATGGTTCAATTGCTGATAATTCCTCCATCATTATAATTAAGACAAATATTCAAATTGAAATTTAGTATATATATATATATATATATATATATATATATATATATATATATATATATATATATATATATATATATATATATATATATAATGATTCAAACAGAAAATAAGTGTATTTGATTGAAAATTGGATATATTTCTTATTGTAATAAGTCATGCTTAAACAAATGCTGAAGTTACCATATGCAGAGTATCAGACATGGAAGTACCGGACCAAAACCTTGTATTCAATGTGGAATTGGAGTTAGGGTGGGGGGGGTTCACACAACTATGTTTGGATTGCGGTGGTAAAAAGTACAGAGAAGCGTTATTATGACAAAAAAAGATACATCGGTAAATCTCTACAAAGACAGAAAAGGATTTTCTAACCAGATTTGAAAATAATGATTTAGACAAATAAATAAATAAATAAATAAAAAAATAAATGAATTAATATATATATATATATATATATATATATATATATATATATATATATATATATATATATATATATATATATATATATATATATATATATATTTGTCTAAATCATCATTTTCATAATATATATATATATATATATATATATATATATATATATATATATATATATATATATATATATATATATATATATATATATATTTGTGTGTGTGTGTGTGTGTGTGTGTGTGTGTGTGTGTGTGTGTGTGTGTGGAGCAAAAAGAATTTGTGAGTCATCCAATATACACGAATTACGAAACATCCAAATATGGTGTAATGAGAAACTGTAAATTGAAAAAACAGTCGGTAGTCCTGATAAATTTGGTTATTTTCGATTTAAAATAGGTGGAAATAAAAATTATTTTTCACACAGGTTCATATTTGAATGTCATTTTGGGGTCGTTAAAGATGGACTTGTTGTTGACCACCTGGATGGAAATTTTCAAAATAACCATTTATCAAACTTGCAAGTTATTACGCAGAGTCAGAATTCTAAACGAAGAAATATAGGAAAATGTAAAGTATTCAAAAAGAGAGCGATTAAATCCATAAGTACACAAGCAGACCAAGAATTAACTTTCCTATCAATAAACGCAGCTGCTATACATTTTAGCATTCATCCAAAATCGGTACAATTTTCGCAAATAAGACATACAAATCTGCATATTCAATAAAGTTTGACCAAAGGATTATGTTTGAATACGTATAATAACTGTGCACGCATTATTCAGAAAAATAAATAAATATTATTTTTTTTTATATAAAGTTTGACTCTATCAATCTTGCCAAGGGTTCTTCTTACCTACAATAATATTTATCGTTGCTATTATCCTCAGTCTCGTTATCATTTATCACAGAATCAAATAATAGAAACCTTTTCAGTTCCATTACACGGCTGTCTGTTCTTTTTTATTTCATATTCGTGAGATAGTGCACTTTTGATCTTTTCGATTGAATAGCTTCACTTGTTTGTCATCTACGACAGCTAAGGATTCTAACATGGAATTATAAATGGATTTAATAAATCTCTAATTGGAATTTAACGTGAACTTATTCTAAAATTTTCTCTCTTGTAATAATTCAAAGTCATATATGATTCTTTCTGTGTTGAGATAATCGGATAAATTTATTCCGTTATGCTTTAATTTTTGAATAGCAGAAACAATATCAGCAATATTTTCACTGTTCATTATATATATATATATATATATATATATATATATATATATATATATATATATATATATATATATATATATATATATATATATATATATATATATATTTGAAATAAAAAAATATTTAATATTTTTAAATTGACTTAACTAAGTAATTAGATACGTAATAAAGCGACCTAACTCCTGTCGAAAAATATCTTATCCACAGAGTAGATTACTTCCCTTCATCTAATAGGTCATTGACCTGGGTATTTTTTAACATCTAATTTCTGTGTGCACTGTATGATATTTGCCGTAAACCTAACATATTTTAATCTTAATAAAGTATATATGTCTCTGTCTGTTTATCTGTATGTTCTGTTTATCTGCCTGTCTGTTTTGTTTATCTGTCTGTTCTGTTTAGAAACTAAGCCTATACATGTTGACCTAAATACCTACAGTCCTACAGGTATGTGGGTTATTGATATTCCATTGTAAGGTATACCTGTGTCTGCAAACATAGCTGTTATTAACTGCGCCTGTATATAATTTTATACCTGCAGTGGCTATAGATTTTTAATAAATCACACGATTACTAGATTCATTCATAAAAATCAGAAATGTAATGCTGAGATATGCAATGCTCTCGTGTGAAGCTACATAGTAATTTCCCGACCAAACTGGATTCATTCATAAAAATCAGAAATGTAATGCTTAGATATGCAACGCTCTCGTGTGTAGCTATATAGTAATTTCTCGAGCGTGTATTTGTAACTGAATATCGTAGCGCAGTGCAAGAATGGTGGATTCTGGTACTGAAGGCCATGATTTCGGTTCCCATTAATGGCTAAACCGGTGGGTTAGGTTCTGAAGTTCCAAAAAAATATTTTAAGAGTGGGGGGCGTAGCACCTTCCAAGGTTTCATATCTCATCACGTTAAACAGCGTGAGGAATACATTTTAGTATTTATCACGTGGGGTTGACTTGTGGGATATGAAACCAGAATATAGGATACACCCCCCCCCAAACAAAAATAATCAATAGCATGCTTGAGCTTTCTATCTCACTGAAGGACCCAAATAAAAACAATTCAGAATGAATTGTTAAAGCCGAAAGAAACGAACGTGTGAGTAAAATTGGCACATGCGCACAACGCAAAAAAGAATATAGCGCAAAAAAACATAGCCAAAAAAAAACTCCACGAAAGACACAATGGCTTTTAAGAGGCCCCAAAAACCGGTAACCGCTTAGGATGCTATGGATTATTTTTGATATATTTAATAACAATAATAATAATAATAATAATAATAATAATAATAATAATAATAATAATAATACATGATGTTTCTGATATTTTATAACAATAAGGCATATAAAAGTAAAGGAAATTTACTCATTAATGAGCGTATGTATAAATTAATATATAGAGATTCGTTTCTAAAATCAATTATATTTCCATCCTGATTTGTGAGATTGAAATTCATTTTTGATCATAATGGATTATGTACCCGGAAGTAGACTTGATTTATTGGCTCAGATACAATAAGCCAACCCGGGGGGTGTTTGAATACTGGACGAGTATAATATATATCCCTGTTGGGCTATATTAGACTTAGAGATGTCAACATTGTAGCTAATGTCAATTATATCGCATAATAGATTCAGTGCAATGGTAGATGTTATATTAACAATATTAGGCGAGATGTGACGACCTGTTCCATATGGGTCATTATTATATTTGAGAACAGTTGGAAGCAGGATTAATTTTTTTTCATGAATTACATGTCCCTTTGAAGTACTCATCAATAAGATCATTAATTGATTTTTTAAGCTCAAATGAGTCGAATCCGTGAATAATGAATGTTGGTAACTGTTGTGCATTTATTTTAAAATGTTTCATAAATAATCTCGGTGCTGTATAATTAATGAAAAAGTTCATAATAATTTTATTGATAAGATCAAGGTCTGCTGCAACGGCGTTTAAATGATGTATCGTTTCGATTATTTGCATTTTCATGTCCTCAGAGTAATGCTGACATATACCAGAAAATAAATGTCTTAAATTATTATAAGTATTAGAAATCTCAGTCTTTACGTCATTAGAATATGTCTGAAAGAAATCTTCATTAACGGGGATATCTTTACCTGTAAAACGTGCATGACGTTCGATATCAAGTATTGTAATATATTTATTCTGAGACCATTACCATAATTCCGTTCGGTCTTTTGATATTCTGGTTGTTTTAAAAATATTCGGTTATCTGTTTTAAACTCTTCGATTTTGGGCTCTGGTGGACCTTAATAAACAGATGCGACTTCAGGCACCGGAATGCTGTATTTTACCCTGATCAGTAAAGGTTACGATATTATCAGCAACTGCAGTAGGAATTCGTATAAGTACGTCTGGTAGTTGTATATTGCTTGTCTTTAATCGTCCTTGTTTGTCCTGAAAAACAACCACTTCATTTTGATCCACGCATGTAAATATTTAATAAATCATCAGTCTCATTTCTGAGTTGATCGAGGGTTGCATATTTAGATAAATCACCTTGCTGCTGAGCTTTACCACGAGAAGATCTTCCGTAAATAACTACCGTTATATTTACTGATGTTTGTTCAAATGTGACAATGTGGTATATTCATGTGACAATGTGGTATACTCATATATTTATGAGGTGGCTTTCCTTGTGGTGCAATGGATACAACATCAAGTACATTAAGCACTTCACGACCACATATTGGTGGATCAGTTATTGTTTGTGTTGGTAGCGTTGAATACCAGATTGGAGAAGTATTATTACTGACATAATAAAGAAATTCTTTTGGTGGCGCTAATCCATATGAATCAAAATAGTTCATTCCACGTGGATCAATTGCATACGCTACCCAATGCGTGACAGGTCCAGAGTTTTTATCGAGATTAATAATACCAGTTTCAGTATTGTTAGGTTGTTTTGGTAATTTAACGCACATAAAAAACACCTGAAATTTTTTATATTTAGTTTTTTTAGCATCACCGAGTAAATCAAAATTAGACATAGGCGAGATCAGTAAACTGTCCCTGGAAGTCTCAGACCTTTTCCGTACCATGAAGGCGAGGTTCCTGGAAATCTGAGACATTTTCCCTTTTTTTGATTCCACGTCCGGTTGCTTTCTTTAATGTCATGCCAGCAGCAGCTCCAACAGCGCCTAACGCAGCTGCTTTCGCAACAGCTGGGGCTACAGCGGCTATTAATGCTGGTATAGCTGCGAAAAGGGGTAATATACCACCAGTTTTAAAAGGGTCTTTGATAGCGCCTGCAGAAAGACTAAGTTTGACGCCTTTATTTGATTTTTTTGCTTCATTAAAGCTTTTGAATTGACGATCAGTCAACGATAATTTATTTGAACCGCTCATCTGTTCTTTTTTCAACGATATTTATATTCCACAGTTATTGTTTGATGCTGATTGCAGTCGGTTGACCTGACCAGGATTCAGGGTAACATTAGCGTGATTGTATGACATTTATAATATTAATAATTGATCTATTTACGTGTTACATGTTCTCTACTGGCGCATCAATGACTCTCATTCGTCCACCAACACCTTCGAGTAACATTGATTTAGCACTGAGTATAACAGCAATTGCCCTATAATTAGGGATAGCTCAAACAGCTCTATTGACACGAGCTCGAAAATATATATCAACTACTGATTGTCTTGTTAAATCTAAATGTTCTAATGAAAAGTAATAAATCGGATACAGAGTTGTAAAATCCCTCTGAGCAGCAGAGAGGGTGAACCCTACAACAATATATTTGCGACAAAATCGATTAAAGCCTCAGAATGCCAAATGGAACCTTCCTACGAAATCTCATATTTCAACCAAAAAAAAAATAAAGACCCCATTTTACAAATGGAGCCTTAGCGATTTTGTCGCAAATACATTGTCATAACCACACTCAAATTGCTGCCATCTACGGTCGCAAATATGTTGTCATTTCACCCTCTCTGCTGCTGATTAATACAAATTATTTGTTAGCTTTTCACAAACAGACTAATCGATAATACTTCACCACGTAGATCAATTAAATTATTTGACTGATCGGTGAGTGTAAAATTAATTCTGGTTAGTGAATCATTTTGACATTGCATATAGACTGGATTAGTCGGATTCTCAACAATTAAAAATCCGGGGGGTGCTGTTGGTGCAAATGAATAAAGAATGTAACCCTGTCGGGCTTGATTTGATTGTTCCATATTAATTTGATAACTTCCTTCGATTACATCACACGTTAAATTAAGTGCGATCACCGATGAAATATCCACATTGTTCGGTGCGATATGTCTACCGTCGCCGTCGGGAGAATTATTATGAGTGAGGATAATAGGCTTCGGCTGGCTATCTTTCCATGATTGATAGATTTTATTAAATCCTTCGTTGATGGCAGTTCTGAGTTGATTTTTTAGTTCAGGTGCGTTATATCCTGGGAGTTTATAATTTGGATTTTCATTTATATTTTTTTTATAATCTCGGGCGGAGTAAGTTCTTGAAATTGGGTTATTTTCATCAGTGAAGAGATTAGTAATCCTCGAATTAAATATTTCCATGTCATCGATGATTTTATTACCCGCGGAGACTACACTAATGAACTCAGCTTGTGTGAGAAGACCGGATCTTAACGATGGTAATAACAATTTAAAATCATCATTCATTCCTCTGAAGATAAAAGTTTCAATATCTCCCATTTCTGGACTTGTTTCATGTATTTCCAGAATTTCACCTTCCTGTGGGATATAATCATTATAAAATGGAATTGTCCACTCATCTTTACCATATTCATTCTTACGTCGATATCTTTTTGTAAAGTTTATATCGAGGAGGGTTTTATATCCTTTTGATGGATTTTCAGGTCCTATTTCATCAGTGACGTAATCAGATTTTACAGGCTCGGGCGTGGAATTATCAGCACTTCTAGGTGTATCTTCGGGCCATCCTAATACTGTTCTTATTGAACTGTTATAAATATCTACAACATACCCAGGAGAGCCTATTTCAATTGTAGATGACAGTGTTGGTTCATGAACTGTTATCGCAATTTTTGATTCTTTTTTAGTAATGGATTTTATTCTACGTTGTAATTCATTATTAATTTGCTCAATTTGATAGGATCCAGTTGGTATTGAAACAACGATCCAATCTGGAGTGTCATCTTTTTTATTCCTATATGCAAATACCAGAGAATTATTAGGTCTCTGACCGCCAAATGAAACCGATCTAATATTAGGCCAACTATGATACACTCGTAATTTTGCCAACGCGATTTCCTTTACTGAAACAGGCGAGGGAAAATTCACACTGAATTTAGGGTTTGTTGACGATATTGATATCATACTTGTTTTCCGCGGAGTGGTATTTTCTGCTATCCGCTGAAGTAGTTGAATCTCTTGCGACATTATTATTATTATTCACAATGTCTAATTTTGCAATAGATGAAAAAACGCTAGCGTTTTTAATCGTAGTATCATAAATACGTATCATCGCGGAGAATTCGTCTTCGGTAATTATCGTATCATCAATCGATGATGACATCAACGAGGATAATTGTGAGTAACCGTTAGATACTGCTTGATGTTTTACTATATAGTCGTTAAGTTTTTCTTGAGAACACGATGATATTTTTTTAGTAATAGCATTTGCAAGTCCAGCAAATGTTGTCACCGCGGAAATAGCAATTGGGACAGCAATCGGAGCTACCATTGTTACTGAAGATAGTATAATACCAGCACCGGCCATTATACCAGATACCGAATATACTGTAACATCAATTGCGGTAATTCTCCTGCGATACTTTTTAATTTTTATTTCATATTCATCAATGAGTGTTTTGAGTTTTGTTAAGAAGTCTTTGACGGTATCATAGCGATATTGCGATGATGGAATCATATTATTTTAAAACCTCAAGTGGTTTTTAATTGTTAAAAATTCTAATTTAGATCAGCTACAAACTCCATGTACCATACAAATGATGTCTTATTTAAATTAGGATCAGTGCTTGTTATTGTAAACCGTTTGTATTCACCCACGTCAATAGTCGTTGAAATCACGTTGTTGTATCCATATGAAGTCGATGATGATATATTAAACTGATTCAGTGACACTATTGTTAATCGATAAATACCCTTGTTTGACACAGTGAGGGTTACTGTATTCTTTTTAGGTTCCCAATCTAATGATCCAGAGAGAACTGTGTATATCATATTTATGATATTTCTCTCATGAGGAATCTTTATTCTTTCAAGTAGCGGAAGATTGTCTGTTTTAAATTTTGTAATATCCTCGATAGATTTTTTAATACTATTAATGCTATCTCTAATAATACTAAATCCAGCATCATTAATATTTTTAATACTGGATTTAATTTCATCAAAATTGGATTTAATTTCAGCGAGAGATGGAGAGGTTACCGCTGGTGTTCCAAAGAATTTATTGATAATATTTCTACGAAGGGAAGTATATGTTGTTATATGTTTTTCAAGTTCTTCATTTAAATTTTTTAATGCATCTGTGATTGTAGAAACGAGTACACCCGGTTTGAGTTTTCCATCATTTGAATATAACACTATTGTATCTTCAACGACGTCACGTCTTCGTATTAAGACATCATCCAATGAAACATTACTAGATTTCAATTTGCCCTGGCGATCTTGAAATACAACTATTTCCCCAGGATCTACACTTGACAAATTTAATGTCTCGGCGATTTCATCTTCGATTATTTTTTTTACACTTTCGACAGCGAATTTGCTATCGGTTTCTGTTTTTTTTTATTCTGATAAAGGTCGTCCCCAAATATCAATCATTATACGAAAATGCTACGTTTTTCTAAATCATAACGCTATCGTTTTTGCCATTGCCTGCTAGTATATTCATTAACAACAACTTGTGGTGGTTTTCTTGGAAATTTAGATATCTCTGCAAGGAAGTTTAATACTTCACGACCGCATATCGGTGGATCATTTAACTGTTGTGTTGGTAGCGTGGAATAAAAAATTGGAGATGACTTTGTTATTGTGGATACATATCGCATGAATTCTTTTGGTGGAGCTAATCCATATGAATCAAAATAGACAATTCCACGTGGATCAATTGCATATGCGACCCAATGAGTTCCTTTTCCGCTGCTGTTATCAAGATTGATAATACCCGTTTCATTTTTCATTGGTTTTGACGGTAATTGATCTCTCATGAAAACTCCTCTAAAGTTTTTTATTGATAATGATTTTACAGCATCAATTAAATCAAAATTGGACATTGGTGAAAATCCAAGGGATTTTTCCACTAATAAGCCGTTCCTGGTATTCTTAGGCCCGTGCCCTTGTACCAATTGTGTGGAGTTCCTGGTAGTCTTAGACCCTTTCCTTTTTATTTATAGCCTTTCCCAGTAGCTTTTTTCAGGGCCATTCCTGCAGCAGTACCAACGGCTCCTAACGCTGCCGCCTTCGCAACCGCTGGGGCAGCCGCTGCAATCAATGCTGGAATAGCAGCTAACAGCGGGAATATTCCACCCGATTTTATCATACTGGCGATAGCTGCTTTCGAAAAATCAATTTGAACTCCTCGTTTGTTCTTTAGCGCATCATTGAAATGTTTTATTTGACGATCTGTCAGTGATAATTTATGTGCACCACCGGACATTTGAGTGGGTTTCAGCGTTATTGTAGTTCCACATTCTTTAGCCGACTTTGATTTCAATTTCTTGACCTGACCATCAGTCAACTGGACATTAACAATACTATATGTCATTCTATTCTAAATGTAATTTACACTTTCAATTGATCTTATTGTGAAAATCCTAACTACATGTTTTCCACTGGTGCATCAATAAGTCTCATTCGTCCGCCAACTCCTTCTAACAACATTGATTTATCACTGAGAATGACAGCAACTGCTCTATAATCGGCTATACCAGCAGGGCGTTGTACCCGAGCTTGGAAGTATATATCAACAACAGATTGTCTCATCATGTCAAGATGTTCCAATGAAAAGTAATAAATCGGATAGTGTTTTTCAAAATCAATTTGCGATATTTGCAAACCAGTATCAACATTTTGATCACGACCCATATACGACAATATTCTATGATATACACGAGCTATGTAGTTGTTATCATAATCAAGCTGTACAATCTCTGCTGGCTCTTGTTGACCGTTTATTCTCAACGAAACTTCACTTACCCCTAATTTATCAAATATCATATGACTAGATAATTGACGACTCACTCGATTTGCATCCTGTAACGCTATAAAGATATGACGTGGAGCTGAAACACCTTGTTTTGATGCTAAGTGCCATGTAAATGTGCCATTTACATTAGCCTGCTTCGTATCAGTCGTTGTTGTTAGCCAACTTAGCAATGATTTTCCACCTGTGTCCATAAACGATAGTAATTCTTGCTCTATTGTAACTGCTGGTGTCAAGACGGGCATCCATAAAGTCAATTTATTTAAAATGACTTTACCATCATCAACACCATTAGCACGCCAAATTTCATCATTGTCATTTTCCTTTCGCACTAACACGACTGTATGCTTTGCTCCATAGATGACTTTTCTGACATTTCTACAGAATCCGAATATATGATGTAACGGAATTGCACATGAAAATCGTCGATGTTGTCCTTTTAATGCTCCTTTTCGTGTTGCAAATCCTAGATTGAAATTATCATTGACCTTTTTTAAAATGTCGAATGGATTGGCTGGTCTATCTTCACGGTCTAGATTAGCTGCGAGTTGTTGATCAACTTCTGCAGTATCTACCGCAGTTCGTACTTTAATAAACTGAATATGGTCAGCATGATCAGAAGTATCCTTAGCAAACATCATAGACGGACCAGCCGACCTTGTATAATCATCAGAATATCTCGCAAGTCCGATTATTGTTGTTGCAATATCAACATCTTGTTCTATTGATTCAATTTCTTTTCCATCAATGATATATCTTGCACTGTTAAATAGCGCCATAATGCCATTATTTACAAAACCAACTCGGATATTTTGGTCATTCCCATATGGCGTATCAGCTGCAACATTTGTTACAAGCTCTCCTTCTACTTCAATAAACGCCTCACACGGCAAAAAGTATCTACTTGTATCTTGAACTTGAAGTTCAACTCTCCCTCGTTGATTAGGCTCTCTTGCAGGATAGGCATAATACTGATAGTTAATTTTAGAATCATCTTTATTCACCGGTGCCGCCATATCAAACGCTGGATCAGCAATTTTTTTAAATGCCATTTATACTAAAACGTATCGTTTTTCTAAATCATTTTCTTTTTCGATTTCCTCCAAGACCGCTTCCCGCTATCATACTTGCAATATTACTACTATCTGGTGAAGTCATTGCTAATGATGCTAGTTTTTGTTCCACTGCGTTATTTATCACTTTACTGACATTTGCAGGCATCATTGTTGTTGAAGGTAGCGGTGGTGGTGGTTTTCGTCCGAATCTAGATTTCACCAATGACGTTATTCTATTCTTTGCGGTAGAAAAGGCCGTTCCTGCAAGATCTCCAACAGCGTTAATTCCCTTATTACGAATAACATCAATGGCTTTCATCGCTAATTGTTTAGCAATTGGTGCTACTTTTGGGGCTATTCTTGTGAATAAACCAGCCATGGTATTTCCAAGGCCGTCACCGTAGTATGCCTTATAAACGGGCAATCTTGAGTTCACTACATACACGTTTGTTGGTTTATTGTGATTATAGTGTACTATCATCTTATTTGAAATGACTTTGCAATTTCTAAATACAATTTCAATCGCTAAATTCCCCCGGAATTCCGTCCATTAACTCATCCAAGAGTTCTCGATACGTATGAATATCAATTATCCCACCTTGGAATAATCGTCTGCAAATATCAAATGCTTCATTAGTTATTTCGACTGAGTTATTTCCAGCTCGCTTACCTCCCATAAGAACCTCAAGTCGTGATATATCATTAATGATATTACTAGGACACATATGAGAATCATGATGAGAACTTCCATAACCCTTTCCTGAAGTACTTGCTGATTCGGAAACGTTTTGAATTTCTGGAGCTGGTTCGGAAACATTTTGAATTTCTGGAGATTGTCGACCTCGACCTCGACCTCGACCTCGACCTCGACCTTTTTGTTGTTCTTTTCGTTGTTCTTTTAGTTGTTGTTGTTCTAAACCATACCTATTAACTCCCATTTGAAAAGCTCTGTAATCCAATGTATCCTTATTTAAATTGCCGGGTTCATTTTTATTAATTTTATATATCCAATCCACCCATTGATCTCGTTTTATTGTGTTTTTTTTTATACTCATCTTTTAAAAATTCCCTTCTGTTATAATAACTTTTGACAGCAAAGTCACCAAATGACGCATAGTCTTCAGGTTTCAGCAATTGATATTGTTTGATTTCTTTTATAGCTTTATCAGTGAATTTCTCGTTAAAAGGAACACTTTTTTTAACGGGGTTATCATCAGTATCAATATTACCCATTTGTTGTATTTCTCGCTGAGTTTGTAACTCACCTGAAAGCTGTTTTATTCCCTCGTGAGTTTTTTCAGTTTCTGTAGCAATCTTTCCTAATACATCAATAATAGGTACTGCTCCCTCTTTTGGGATGTCGCCGTATATAGCACGTTCTGTTGCAAGTTTCATATCTTTAGTGGCTTTAGTTACAGGGGCAAAAAGTTGTTCGCTTCCAATAGAAAAGTCAGTCTGCGCTTGCTGTCTAAGTTGTAGTTTATCTCGCACGTTATCTCGAATTGGTATAAACTCTTTCAGTAATGCTAACCTCTCACGAGCTAGTCTGGTAGTTAATGCTTCTGATGTCATTATTGGAAATGCTAACGATTTTTCAATTGTCGGTTTCAATGCTTGCATCAATCAAACGTCTTATAGATTTCACTTTCAAAGCAATCTCTGACCGAACTTGGTACTGTTCCCCGAGTTTCTTTCTAATGGCTTCAACTATACTAAATAGCCGAATGAATAAATTAATATCATTGTTATACAAAGAAGCATTAACCGCTTTTTGGATTCTTTTTATCAGTGAATACATTTTAGGTAGAACATATCTTCCATGTTTCAATTGTATATCAATTTGTTCAAATTCATTCAAAAGTCTGTCTTCATTCAAAAATTCAGAAAGTACGATTCCTTGATTTCTTAAATTTGATATTTCTGTGATGATAGATGTAATATCTTGAAATTCCATTTATTATTATTACTAATGTATTCTCTTATCTTTAAAATATTTTTATATACAAAAAAACAAAACATATACAATGCCCGTCTCTTCCTCATTCGAGTTTCGAGGCAAGAAAGGGCACATACATTAAAGACTTATACAATACCCTAACCCCCCAATCGAGTTCAAGGGCAGGTTATATGGGTATTAGACGTGAAATCCAAGTGATTTCTTTACAAACATTGAACATATAACATAAAGCCTCATTTGGAACCTCTTTCGCGCCAAACGACGTCAAAGAGGCCCAGAGGGGGGACAGCACATTCTTGGAACTCATTTAGTGCCTTCGCATTATATAAGCCCAAGGGCCACAAACATAGATCTCCCAATTGGAAAGCTCTAACGTAACAAATGCTATATTAGGTCTTCCGGAAGATATGTTGTGGGGGGGACAGTACATTACATATAGGATGATATATATACAATGAATGAGTATTTACAATGCGATTATATAGGATATTTACAATGAATGAATATTTACAATGAATGAGTATTTACAATGAATGAATATTTACAATGAATGAATATTTACAATGAATGAGTATTTACAATGAATGAGTATTTACAATGCGATTATAGGTTATATATACAATGCGATTATATAGGATGGTTATATACAATGAAATGATAGGATGGTTATATGATAGGATGGTTATATGATAGGATGGTATGATAGGGACAGTACAGGACGATACAAACATGAAACGACGGGGCGGACCTACACCCAATCTGCCAATCAAAAGCAACCCAAGAAATTAACCCTGGTTGCAGTTGAAAAAATTCAACCACACCATGTCAATGGCGTGGGAGGTTTGATTGGCAAAGTGGGCTTCGTTTTAAAGCCCCAAACTTATTACGGCTCATATTATATATAAGGTGAACTAATACTGCAGTGTCAATGTGTAGGTGTGTATTTATTTTCCTAGCATTTCATAATGAATACTGTGTAGTAATTTCAATGGAAGCTAAGTATTTAAATAAAACATTAAAATAAGAAATACAACTGTTAAATAATAGCAATTTTTTTATTAATTTCTATAATATTACGATTAAATAATCGTAATAATAATGGATTTACATGACAAGATAACTCCGTAATGGGGATCCCTGTCAATTCAGGACCCTGCTATTTCTTGAATCGAGAATGATATTTTTCTGAATTTTATTACACGTAGCCACACTAAAACTAAACTACATGTAGCGCATTTTACTATTTTGACCTCACATACAATCTATTTTAATTTGTAATTTTAAAGTAATTTCATTTTCACACAAAATCTAAACAGCGCTGTTAACGCCGTCTTTGTAATTGGGATTTTTAAAAAATCTATTAATAGAACCCTGACCTCGGCCATACATAACTCTATCAAATTGTCTACCTACAGGTTTTTCCAACAAAACCCTAACTGCTGTTCTCAATACAGTCTTTAGAAACAAGAAATAATAACACAAAATCAAAATCCGTACATACCTGATACGTATAACCATTAAATACGTACATGAGATCACACACATCATTAATTCAATCCAATTTCACATGTGCGCACGAATTACATATCCGGGAATCAATATCGAAAGTAGGATAGTCACGTGACGATCAGTAGTAATGAGGGGAAATACGGAACAAAATAGTAATTATTGAGAGTTATCTTGTAAATAGGAAAACTTTATTCTATGTCCATTTTTCTTTGAGATAGCTGTTTGATAAATCCCTTCAGCAACTTTTCGTACTGAAGGAATACATATTCCAAAATATTTTCCCGCAGCATTCATTGAATGAAAAACTCTTTCTTCATTCGTCGTTGTATCAAATGACTGTACTGGTCTCTTTCCAACTGACTTACAAGTCCCTGTCTTTCCGTTTTTTATATTCTCTCTTTGAGAAATGCATTGTAAATTGGAAATCGCGTTATTTTGAATATTAGAATCAATGTGATCAATAACACAGCCATCTTTAATCGGTCCCATATAACACTCAAAGACTACCCTATGACAGAGATATCCCTTTCCTCCAGCAGTAAATTTCAAGTATCCCTGATTATTAACATATCCCACGGGTTTCTTTAGTCTACAGTGTCTAACAACACCATTACGAGATATTTCATAATTAACGAGTATTGGATGTGGTCTGAATTCTTGCTCCATTTATATATAATAATACTATTTGTCTAATTCATTATTTGCTTTAATTATAAATCTATTAATGTAGTCTTGAGGGGTTTTTATGATTTTGTCCTTGACAGAGTCATGGTTAGGGTCAATGATGGCGTTTTTTATTCGTTTATCATAATAACGTTTCAATTCTCTAAACCGCTTACCTCCACAATTGATACATAATTGTGATTTTCCTCTCACACCCACCCCACAATTTATGCATGGGGACGGGCCTGTCGAATTATTTCTGACACTCTGTAAGTGATATCCACAGAATTCACCTCTACACGATTTATTGCATGGGGTTACTGATCCGATCATAAGCCATTTGCAGTGATTCATTATATATAAACAAACTTTTCTATTTAAATACTTGTCTTATTTATATGAATGAAGAATTCAAGAGATTATCGGCAATCAAGCCTCGGAAAAATATTAAATTCAATCTTGATAGAACTCTCGAAGACGTACCAAAAGAGAGAATAAATAATAGAAGTCTGATTAGAAAAATACGAGATTGTGTTCATGAGTTTAAACAGGATGGTGCATCACACACCTGGTCAACATTTAGAATTGATGGTGTTGTTGATGCTAGAATGAATGATGAAACAGCAGCTATGATACTATCACAACTTGGCAATAAACGGTATTTTCTCAGAGTGAAATTCATTATCAAATTAGAATCGGGCGAATATATTATAAGAGACAAATTTGTTCCAATTCTCAAAGATGAAACAACAGTCATTGTTAGCCGTGATTCCAGACCAGGGCTGTTAACTGGAATTGATAAACCATACTATGAAAAAGCGTATCCAGAAACAGCAGTCGTTTATGGGATGTATCCGTTAAATAACCCTGACATTGGAAAACTAGCACCAATGAAACAGTCAACGTCAGCGGAAAAGCCACTCAACTGTGTGGCACAAAGAGTCTTAGAACATTTTACAAATGCACTCCGTGGGAATAAATTAACCGATCTAAGACATAAAAAAATAGATGAATGGGAGCTAACAGTGAAAGAGAACGGAGCAACTATTTCCGATATAGCTAGATTGGAAAAGTCGTTGAGATTTCCGATAACCGTTTTAACGATAACTGGCGAAGTATTATACGAATCAAAATACAATAAAAACGGAGCTCCAATCAAAATTATTGATCATAACAAGCACGCATGGACATCCGTGGTTACAATATTCCCGCGAGACAGAACAGTGAAGTATATCCCAGAAGAATTCATCAAGGATGGTATTCTCACTGAAGAAAGATTATTCGATGCTATTGCTAGTTTGTGTAAAAACGACCCTGTATCAGTATGGCTACTTCATAGTTTTGAAGATGAAGAATGTCAATTCAATCAATTTGTAAAACCTAACGGTGAATTATATCGTACTGAAAGTCTACATAATAGGATGAAAAATCTAGCAATAAGTCTCAGTGAAAACGCTAGCGTTTTTAATGGAAAATCCGAAGATTACGAACAGTTACTTACAAATTGTTTTACAATTCCATCGGTTGCAGCTCATTTTGCAAGAAAGAAAAATAATTGGAAACCAACACGAAAAGAGTTTTTACAGGATGTTCAATCCAGCTGTTTGGAATATTATCATGGCGGTCTATGGAACGTTAAGTACAATCGTGAGAGTATGATATCAGTTGATATCGTTGCCTGTTATCCAGGAAGTTTTCTAGGATATGGATTCGCTGGTGAGTATTTTAAACGGTTTGGACACCCCACACATGAAATGACTCGCGTTGCTATTAATGGACCACTGCCTGATTTTGATTTGACCGGTTTTGCTTGCGTAGTATCATTTGAATTCGCTGAAGGACTTCATCCGTGTTGTTATGTTTGGATTGGTAGACACATGGCTGAAAGGATGTGGTTACCAATAGTGTTATTGCGATATATGATTGATTGTAAAGTGTTAGTTTCGTTGATTGTCAGCGAAGCGATTATCTCATATCGAAAACAAACCAATGTCTGGTTACCAGAACCAGAATGTCTTGATAGTATAATCGATAAGTCTAGAAAACATATTGATGCTGACGAGGAGTACATCATTGAATGGTCAAAAAAGATATTTAATCAACGAAATAATGAAGCAAAGGATCTCGGCCGAAGAATAATCGGTAAATTTACACAGGGTGGAAAAAAATTTAACTTTAAAAAACAATCCTCACGATTGATTATAGATGATGCCGAATACGACTTCGTTATTAAAGATGCAGTAGAGAAAAATAGATACGCAAATTGTAAAACAGCCTTCTTGTCCAATAAAACAAAGTTAGGTAGAATTGTTACTTACAGTGATGGAGAAAGCTCTGCATATCTACATTTGAGAGCTTCTATGCTGGGTTATGCATCTATCAATTTATTTGCAATGATAAATAGATTTCCTAGTATAGCAGTCAGAGTTGCAATTGATTCAATGTATGTCGATAAAAAATATATCAAAGAGATAACTAAATTTACTAATAGCGAAGAGACTTGGGGAACATGGCGAATTAAACAAGAAATACAACGCGATTATTCTGAATCAGCAGACGTTGAGATTAAAAGCAGTTACCTGAAGAACGATAATTCTATCAGTGAAAAATCTATGTCTAAAGCACCACCGATATCAGATCCAATTTGTAGATATAAAACAGTTTATTTAAACGGTTGTGGTGGATCTGGAAAGACAACACGTGCGATAGAATTATATCGAGAGAGAACGTCCATGATTGTACTCACACCAACCCATAGACTAGCGAGAGAGATCAAACAACGAAATGTTGAAGCTTGCACGTATCATAGTTTTTTTCGATACAAAGGCGATGCTTGGACTCCTGAGCGAATGGGTGAGAAATTTATTCCAGCGGTTATTATTTGGGATGAAGCATGTACTGTTTCAGAAGATGTATTAAAAATGTTTCTTGATTGGTTATTGCAAAATAATACAAAAATTATATTGTGCGGCGATCATGGTCAACCACCACCATTTGTTGGTAGAAGTCCACATAATTGGTTAAAAGGATTTGTTGATTATTACGAAGAAATTGATACTGACTATAGAGCACTCGATGAGCAGTTACGTGAGTTTAAAAAACTAATTAGATTACAACACGATAGAATTCAATGTGAAGTAGCGCGTGAAATAATTTCTGAAACACCTATGAATGATTTTTGGGAAACATGGAAACCAAATGATTTTGTAGTAGCAAGTAGAAAGATAGTCAGAGACGCACTTCAGAAAAAGTTGTTTGAGCTACACAAGAAAAAATTCCCAACGTTTCCAGTACCATTGTGTTATAGACCATTGGATACACGAAAGCAGAATATTGAAGTTGAAATTCCAGGCCAGACGGAGAAACAGATTCTAGTGTTAAATGATATTGTGCTAGTTGATATCAATACTGTAGAAGATGCATTATGCGCTGATAAATCACCATGGACGCTTGGTTATGTAACAACAATACACTCGTCACAAGGATTGACCATCACGGATACAATTGTTTGGATAGTTGATAATCGCATTGAATGGTCAAATTTAGTCTATCTCGCAGTGTCCAGAGTACGACGAATAAATCAACTACGAAGGATTGTTTTCGATGATGATTTTAATGCAAACGATGATAACACTGATATTAGCATCATTAATAAAAAACTCTCTGGTTACAAACAGCAGGACAAAAAAAAACAACGAGAATTTGATATTGATGCTGAAGTAATAATCGCATTAAAAGAACAACAGAATAATCACTGCGCCAGCTGCAATTGTATAATGCACTGGCAGTATTCGGATAAAGACCCTCGACAATTCACCGTAGACAGAAAAAATAACAGTCTTGGTCATGTCAGAAACAATGTGATGTTGACCTGTCTTGAGTGTAATAGACGTAACGGAGCTAGTTAAGACCATGTGGCGGTAATTGAGTATCGTCCGGAATGACTTGTAGTTGTTCGCGTGTAAAACCACGCTGAGGTGCAGTTGAATCCAATCTGTAGATTGGAGGTCTACCAGTTGATCGCGTTATAGTTGAAATTTTATGCGTAGTAACACTCCATATAGGATCAGTAGCTCTTCTTTTACCGCCTTCAAGCTCTCCTGGTTCGTATAAATATCTCACAGTAACATCACCGAGAAGTGGCTGAGTGCTAACCCGCTGCGGTTGTTCGGGAATATATTCTTTTTTTATTGCAATATTTGGTTTCATATTAATAGTTCGAGTAATCTCGTTATTTAACGCTGCAACTACACTCGGTAACCTTTGGACCCATTCACGAGATCGTTTTTCTTGGATGAATTCTTTTGCATATTGATATCCAAATAACCGTTCTGCAAGAGTTCGATTAAATCGTTCTACAATTGCCTGATCACGATGTAACGCAGTATGTCCTCGTCGTATTGTAACACTATGAGTTTTCATTGTTGATAGAACAGCACCTTGAAACTCTTTGCCAGGATCAACTTGTAATAGATTTGGCCATCTTAGAGGACCTCGTCGATAAATCCTTTCAAATGCAGAAGCGACTTCAGAAGCTGACTTTGTTTTCAATGGTTCTGCTTGTTTAAATCGACTCGCAATATCAACTACAGTTAGCGCGTATTTGTAACCATGGTCATGTGGTAAAAACAATAAATCAGCCTGATGAACTTCATTGGGTACGGTAACATCAAAATGAGAATAATTAATTTGTTTAGGCGGTGGTAGATAAATTTGCCATATAGCTTGTTTGGATAACCAATCTTTTGCAGTGGATTTTTTCACTTTTGCAGCGTTAGCGAGTTTACTGATTGCTGCTTTACCCCTCCAGTATCCTTTCGGAGAATAATAAATAGATTCCATACTATAAAAACACTGGTGTTTTCAATTACCAGCACCTAACACTAATTTGCCTTTCATAGCTGATTTGACCAACCATGAAGCCAATTTTTCTTTGAAGGATTTATCGGGAATAGCATTTAAGGCATGAATTAATTTTACATCCGCGATATGTCTTTGTTGCAAATTATTGCTTTTATATGCAACATCATGAGCATGACATGCCTTATCAATAGCATTTATCGGATACTCACCAGGCCGGGGCTGATTTTGATCATCAAGTCTGATATCTAATCTCGTTCCGGGACCACAGTAGCTATATCCTGGAAGGTGTTTTTCTCCGGGGTATTTTGCCCATGGGGTTCCGGGGAGTTTTCCAAGTTTTGCGGCAATATCACCTCCGAGTTGCTTTTTTTTAAAAATCTAAATTTTTTTGTACCACATGTTACACACTTACCAGTAAGCGCTAGTCTATTGTTTTTAGTTGTAATGGTTGTCTGATCGGTTGAATCAGTACGCTGTTTACACTTAACACAATATAGATCCATAATTTATATATAGCGTTATGAATATAATTGATTTTTCAGCGACTAAAAGAAGAGAACCGGTAAAACACCACGCAGCGCTTCCGAATTCTGTCCGTGCCATTATAATCGGACCATCTGGATCAGGCAAAACACAATTACTGCTTAATTTGATAATGCGATTTATGAAGGGGGATAAATTATATTTAATTGCACCATCCGTAGATGATCAACGGTGCTATGAAGTGCTAAAAGATTATAATAAAAATGCATCAGAAATTAAAGGTGAAAGTGTAATCGACTTTATTACTGATATTGATGATGCACCATCAGTAGAAGATCTCGATGGAGACATAAACAATCTTGTAGTGTACGATGATGTAATGTTAGATAATCAAAAGAACCCTGCTAGAATATTTTCCCGAGGTAGGCATAAAAACACTGACGTGATATATGTCACTCAACGATATACTCAAATTCCAAAAGTGATTCGCGATAACTGCAATATTCTTGCTGTATTCAATGGCGTTGATACACATACGCTACGAAATATTTGGCAGACATGGTGTTCCGATATGGACTTCAATGGATTTAAAAATTACTTTAGTCATGCTCAGTCTGTCCCATATGGATTTATAACAATAAATTTACACGACCCTCGGTCACGATATCGTATTGGACTTGATCAAATATTTGGTTAAATAATTTGTATTAATCAGCAGCAGAGAGGGTGAAATGACAACATATTTGCGACCGTAGATGGCAGCAATTTGAGTGTGGTTATGACAATGTATTTGCGACAAAATCGCTAAGGCTCCATTTGTAAAATGGGGTCTTTATTTTTTTTTTGGTTGAAATATGAGATTTCGTAGGAAGGTTCCATTTGGCATTCTGAGGCTTTAATCGATTTTGTCGCAAATATATTGTTGTAGGGTTCACCCTCTCTGCTGCTCTCTGTGATATTTGTAAACCAGTATCAATGTTTTGATCACGTCCCATAAACGACATAAGACGATGATATGCAAGTACCACATGATTTCGATCGAAATCTAACAAAATATCCTCGGATGGTTCTTGATGACCATTTATTCTTAATGCAACCTCAGAAACGCCGAGCTTATCCAATATCATGATATTTTGTATCTGTTTATTTACTCGTATTGAAATGCAATAAATATGTGACTCGGTGCAGAAACACCTTGTTGAGAGTCTATCTGCCATGTAAATAAACCGTTAATTTTACTCTGGATAGCATCTGTGGTCATTGTTAACCATGATAACGCTGATTTGCCACCTTGATCCATAAAAGAAAGTAACCGTTGTTCTTCAGATATCGAGGGGAACATCACAGATATCCACAGGGAAAGTTCTGCTAGTACTACAATACCAGGATCACCAGCGGATCTCCATATTGCATCGTCGACTGTGCTTTTTCGCACGAGCACAACTGTATGTTTAGCTCCGAAAATAACCTTTCGTACATGTCTGCAGAATCCAAAGATATGTGACAGTGGAGTTGCACATGAAAATGTTCTCCTATTTCCTTTTAACATCGCTCGACGTGATCTAAATCCTAAGTTGAAATCTGGATTCATATTAATAATCATTCTCTCTACACCCGCATCGGCGTTTCTGGCAAAAATTTTTTGGTCGTCCTATTTCATATTGTTGGTATTCTGGAGAATTAGAGGTGTCTTTTACAAACATCATTGATGGACCAGCTGATCTTGAATAATCGTCACTGTATCTTGCAAGACCAATTATTTTATTAGCAACATCAACGTCTTTCTGAATTGATTCAATATTTTTTCCGTCAATCATGTATGTAGCGCTATCAAGCAATGCCATAATATCATTATTAACAACACCAACACTAATATCGGCTGCATATTCAGTATTATCATCTTTTAAAATTTCACTTTCGACTTCAATAAATGCTTCAGCGGGTAAGAAATATCTACTTGTATCTTGAACCTGTAGTTCGATTCGTCCACGCTGATTTCGTATTCGGGCGTCATAAGAATAATACTGATAATCGCGCACAGACTCATCTTTGAGAACTTGTGCGTCCATGTCAAATGCAGGATCACTTATACGTTTAAACATATTTATTATAAGTATTATCGTCTAAAACGATGACCACCTCGAGAATTGAGACCATTTCCTGCTATCAAACTAGCGGTTATATTTTTCTCCTTTTCCGACATTGGGACATCAACTAACTCCGCTAGTTTTTGATTAGCGGCTTGATTTATTATTTTACTTACACTTGCGGGCATTACTTTAGTGCTGGGCAATTTTACTGGTTGAGGTCGGACTGCTTGAGGTTTGCATATTAATCGTGCTAGTCTATCTTTGATAGCCGTGAATGCTTTACTAGCAACATTACCAGCAACACCTATACCCTTTTCACGAATAGCATCAACCAGCTGCTTTGCAATTGGTATTGCTTTTGTGGCTATTCTTCTAAATAGACCCTGGACAATGTCACCTAACCCATTCCGTAGGATGCCCTGTAAATCGGTATTCGAGAGTTAATTGCCCTGACCATAGTTGGTCCACGTTGAGTACTATGTACTATCATTTTATTAAATAGTCATTATATTTAATTACATAATTAGTCTGGTGACTTAGTCACTATAATAATCATCGGCGATTTCATTAATGAGAGACTGATACACATCAATGTCTATAACACCACCACTAAATAATCTTGTAAAAATATCTGCTGCTTCATTAATAATTTCTGGGGAATTATTACCAGCTCGTTTTCCTCCCATCAGAATTTCTATTCGTTCAACATCAGCAAGAACATTATTGGTACAAGTAATAAGACCACTACCTAGATCACTTCCAGTTTCACCAGGAGAGTCTTGAAATACTTCTTCGTCTTCATTTGGTTTCGGTGGTGTTTTTTGTAGTAGTTTTTCCTGTTGTCGTTTTTGTTCTGGTTCTAGTTTTTGTTGTTGTTCTAGATATTGTTGTGACTTTTTCGTAGTCGTTTTTGTAGTCGTGTTACTGGTTTTCCTGGTGATGGTGGTTCAGATTGTTTAGGCAGTCTTTATGGTGATCGTTGTGGTGGTGATGATGATGGTGTTGGTAGTTCCAATGTTGTTTCAGGATCTAGCTGTAATTACATCGTTGTTTCAGGAACTGGCTGTGTTATTTTTGTATATTTTTGTTTTACTTTTTCTGCTTCTTCTTTTCTTGATTCTTTTCTTTCTAGCTTGTTTAACATTCATGCGTATACGATATAATACTTTCTGCCATTGTTCACGGGTTTAATATCTTTAGCGTGTTTAGGTTTCATTAATTTACCTCTTTGACTAAAACTATCCAAAGCAAATTCAGCTAATTGATCTAGATTTTTAATGCCTTTAATTGTCTTAATAGTTTCTTCATTAAATTTATCTATCAATTCAACTGTTCGTATTAGTAGTGCTACACTACCTTCTTCCTGGTCCATATCCTCGGGTGTTTCCAGGATTGGCATCGCAGCAGCTATTTCTTCTGGAAGTTTTTCAAGAATCTTTTTTTTTGTTTTCTTAGTTCGTTTTGCTATTTGTCAGTTGTTTCAGCTATTTTTTCTAACACAGGTTGAATACCTTTAGTGGTCTCAGTGATAGGTTTAAATAACTGTTTTGTATACTACTCAAATTCAACTTGAGATTCCTCTAATCACTTTTGAGCTATTGTGGCCGAGTGTGGCTTTCCAATACTCATTATTAATAATATTAATAATAGATATTTAATTTAATTCATAAGGGAACAAAGCGCGATAACTATGCTCCGAATCTATGTTGAACAATAGATAAATTATTTCGAATTTGTTCATAAATGTGTAACATATTTTCGATGCTTAAGTACGAACAAAATACATCGTTTTTCAGACAATTTTTACCTATTTATCTGTCATTCACAAACAGTTAAGTGTTAGCGAACAACAAAAGTGTAACACAAAAAGATAATGGTACATATCTGTCTCTATAGCCTAAAATTTCAGCCGATTTACGTAAAACTTACCGCTGGTATTTAGGTCAAAAGTTATTTATATCTTTGTAAATGGAATCAGTACACAATTAATAAAATCCGGTTCAGTACCCACGAATGTAGTCCCAGTCTATTTTTAGATCACTTTTTCCTGTCAAAGTTTGGTGGTGATACTAGAGTCGGATTTTGGCATTCTTGGCAAGGATTTAAAGGCAATTGTTTATTCTTTAAAATGTGAGCTTATGGTGTGGTTTTCTGTGTGTATTTCGGCGACAGTGCACATTGAGTAATAAGGTCATGGTGATGATCCGGAAGTGAAATCTGTGTTCCGTTTCCTGGTGTTTTGTTTACAATTCAGCCTCTAAAAAAATGCAGGTCAACCCTTGACAAGAATTAAACCATAAAGTCATCTTTGAAGGTATTTTAGATTAACGTATGATTTGTATTGATTGTCACACAGTGGAAAGTTCAGTACTCAGAAACAAATGTAGAGAATATATAGTGAAATTAATTGTGTACTATGGCCAAATAACCCTAACGGACGACAACTCTTAATGCAGCAAAATACAACGTGATTATATTTTATAGTATTATGTTTGAGAATTAACTCAAATTCATAATACAATTCTATAATAATTATAATTATTGAACCAACCGTTAACGGACCATATATGAAACTTCAACAATAATGAATGCTCATTTATGGCTGAAATTGTCAGGTTAACAAAAAATATATATAAATATTTCCGCGTGAGGGAATGTGGGATATTTTCATTATTATTCTCAGAATGAACAAGTATTATTATTCTCAGAATGACTGATTATTGTAATTCTCAGAAAGATTATTGCAATTCTCAGAATGAGATTATTGCAATTCTTAGACTGAAAGAATAATATTTTTCTCAGAATGATTATTATTATTCTCAGAATGAATGATTATTGTAATTCTCAAAATGAATGATTATTGTAATTATCAGAAAGAACAATTTTCAGAATTAATGAGATTCTCAGAATTAATGAGACTCAGAAATAGAAATTCTCAGAATTAATGAGACTCAGAAAGAGAAATTTTCAGAATTAATGATTCTTAGAAAGAGAAATTCTCAGAATTAGCGATTCTCAGAATTAATGATTCTTAGAATTAATGATTCCTGGAATGACTAATTATTGTCATTCCTAGAATGATTAATTGTTGCAATTCCTAGAATGATTGATTATTGTAATTCCCAGAATGATTGTTGCAATTCATAGAATGATTATTGCAATTCCGAGAATGATTATTATAATTCCTAGAATGATTGATTGTTACAATTCCTAGAATGAATGATTATTATCAGAATGAATGATTATTATTATTCTCAGAATCAATGATTATTGTAATTCCTAGAATGATTGATTATTAACATTCACATAATGATTGATTATTAAAATTCAAAGAATGATTGATTGTTAGAAAATGATTCTTAGAAAGATGGACAAAAAAAATACTCACCCGTCATGGGGACTACAACTTTACAATTTGATTATTATTTTAGATACAAATTTAATTTCCAGAACTTTACAGTTTGATTATTATTATTGATACAAATTTAGTTTCCCTAACCTGTTTTTTTTTTTTTAAAAA
>JAEAOA010000345.1:0-97500 GCA_016746295.1 Potamilus streckersoni
TGTTGCAACAAAGTCTTATGTTTCTACAGTAGTATATCGCGATGAAATTTCACTTATTATTTGTGATGTAATAGAAAACGATAAAATTGTCAATAGTCCCCGTCTTCTAAATAAATAAAACATAGTACACAATTTTATCCAAACTCTTCGCATTTATTTTGAACTCACTCTCTCATGCACTAGGGAGAAAGTAGGGAGACACCCGTTGAGTGAGAGAGGACAAAATCTGTATTTGCACCAAGTAAGCTAGACGAACTTCGCAACGGTTAGGTGTACAGATTCCATGAGATGTTTATACAGTTTTCATAAAGCCATAATGCAATTATAGACCGTCAAATTCGAATGGTAATGTTATTTGATAGGAGGAGCACAAATTTATGTTCAAGTAGTTTACAATGCCGTGTTTGTAATGGTCTACTTTCTTCATTAAAAACATCTTTCATGTTTAAATCTTAAGTGATTCTTATGTTTATTTAATCAATATGAATGACAATATAAGTTCAAAAGAAACAGCTTATCCTCATGAGAATTACTATTACTCACAAACTGTAAACAACAACTATCTGATCTCAGGTTTTAATATGAACACGTATTCCATTTCAGATTTAAGAATATGGACTACTGTGTGGCAACAGTGTTTTTTGCAGAGTTCATTCATTGGGTCAATGCACAATTGCTGTATTCATTCTTAACTGCTTTGAAAGGTAACTACATGTATTTGTAATTGATGTAAATAAAATATATGCATAGTATGAACGTGGTATTTCTGATAAACCACTCGTTGTATACAGTTTTCTTTAAAGAGAAACTCGGCATGCATCGTTTACCATGAGTGGAAAATAGTACACATCACGTAGAGATGCAGCCGACACATTTTCTTTTAAATAAATCTCTAAATGTGCATGATAGTATATAACTACTAGTCGATTTCTAGGTCAATAAAAATATTTTCGATCATCCGAATAAAGTAGAAAAAACTACCTGAAACATAATATATTTAAAGGTTTAAATACTGCCGAAACAGCCCTGTAAAGTATTGCAAACAACGGTTTTATGTCTTATTTGTTTGTCTTGTCTATGTTATGTATTCGCCTTTGAAAAAGTCTCAGTAAGAGTCGAAGGCGTTAAATCTAGCTAGATACTAGTTTTACACTGTTCGTCGTTATTTTATTACATTTATCTAAATCGATCCCTTGCACACGTGATCCCTTTCTGCTGTATCCAGTGCACTTGAAAGGACTTTTATTTGCCATATGATCTGTACCATATATATATATATGTGTGTGTGTGTGTGTGTGTGTTTGTGTGTGTGTTTGTTGAAACTGAAGAGTGGTAGCCTGTCATGCGTATTGATATGAAAGATCATGGGGACAACAGGTAAGGAACGAAACTGGGAAATATTGAAATATAACGAGAAGTTAGTTACTTGCGAATTCCAAAAGCACCAAAGAGATGAATAGAATGACATGTTCTCTTCTCCGCATCCCGTACTGAAATCAGATGTAAAAACATTAGTGAATTTTGATCTCACCATTATTTGACAACAAGAAAGGAAACACTAATACAATTTACGAGGTCTTAACAAAAGCAGCTGTAAAACGAAACACAGCTGGTATATTTGATAATTATTCTTAAGTTGGGTATTATGTATTGTACATGGCATTGATATTTTCCAGTATTCGAATGAATTCCTTATTTTTTAATTCAACTATGATATTATGTTTTAATAAAATTATTGACGGAGAAACTAACTTTCTGTCTAAAACGTGAAGATATTTGGAATTTATATCACATACAAATACACACATATTTGCCCCTTGAACAGAATTTAGATTTACTACAGGCAACTGTCTATTTCCAAGTGAATTAACTCCTCACATCTCTGCCGAGTATGAACGCTAGAAAATTTAGTTATATTCCTTTTGTGGCTAAACCTTTGCATATTGATAAGTTGATTGTTTTCTTTTTGGGTGTTACGACCATGTGGTTTAATTATATGTGTTAAAATTTGAATTCTTTGTATTTCTTTTTTTTTCATTTTTATCATTAAATATAATTATTATTACGATGATATTTATCTTTGCAGGGTCTGACATTTTGATAGAAATATCGTTTTTATTTAGTTCTTAAATATGACTCTCTTGAACACGAGATTGTGCTTGTCGATTCAAGTAAATAGTTGCCAAAATGTAAGTAGATGATTGGTTGTGAGCACAGTCATTTCTAAGAATCCTTGTTAACATTCTGTACTGTGATGTGGAGAGATTTTGAAGTCGATATGTGTTCTTTATGCGTATATTCATGAAATGACGTTCTATTTTGCATACAAATACTCAGATACCTGCAAAATAGTCTCGAGTTATATTTAAAAACCTTAAAGAGTCACATCAACATATCTTATATTCTATCTAATACCTTAAGACGAAAGTATTCTATTGTGTTGGAAAGAGTTGTTCGAACGACTGTAGAACGGCATGCGTTTTGTTATGATGTTAGCTGCACGAAATCTACCTTTATGTAATAACTATTTTCCCTGGAGAACTACACAACTGGCTTTAAACAAAGACATTTGACGCGATTTATTCTAAATTGGATTAGAACAGTAAAACTTGTGATTTACAGTGAAAATTATGGACATTTGTGTAAAACCTTCGTCTGATATCATCATCCGCCATATTGGAACGGAATTGAGATTCAGACTACTTCTGATAGAATTGTTCGCTTAAAGGACTTGTGTTTTTCACAATTTTAGGGGAATATCTTTGGATTTTCTTCGCCAATCTTATCTCATATTTAATATTTTCACTTTTTATCGTGTTTTCTAGGGAAATTACTTTTGTTAAAACTTACAAAGCCCGGTGTTGTCATTATTTCTTTATGTTATTTTAAACTAAACTAGCAGATAAATAACATGAGTTTTTATTTTTCTTCTCATTGATTAAATCAATATAATACACACTTATGATATAAACATCAAAGACGGTTTTAATGAAGAAAGCAGAGCCCTATAAATACATGGTTAGCTACGCCATTAACATGAATTTGCTGACGGCTATGTTTTTTTCTCAGTCATTCACGTACCGTAGCATGTAAATTAATGTGGAATATAAACTAAACGAAATGACGAACCAACAAGAAGTAATTAAAATATTTTATTATATTTACAGTTGATATAATTCTCTATTCTTATTTAATGAAAATGATACCGATCATAAATCTCTCTCTCATCCTTTGGTCAGTTTGACTTAACTTTTTTGATCATTCATATGTCCTGAGAATTCGTAGGATGACGCAAGCGAAAATAAATACGAGAGAGAGAGAGAGAGAGAGAGAGAGAGAGAGAGAGAGAGAGAGAGAGAGAGAGAGAGAGAGAGAGAGAGAGAGAGAGAGAGAGAGAGAGAGAGAGAGAGAGAAAGAAATGGCGGCATGGCGGCCTTTTGATATTTTCATAAATACTGTAGATAAATCCCAAAAGTGCATACATAACATTACAACATGCCATATTCTTTCAGGTTACTTGGTGTAAGCTCAATTTAAAGGTTTTCATCCAACCTAAATTCTTTCTCTCTCAGTCCTGATTTTTTCCCGTTATGCATGACTGGGTGGCTGGGATGAGGACATATACCAGAAAGAAATGATATGAAATTGTGCACCATATTAAATTCGTTTAGGCAACGGGTATTATTAAAACTTTTTATCGTTATTTTCAAACGTCATTCTGATTAATGTGTTGAAATTCGTCATTGATCTATAATCAGTAGCACACTGTTACGTGAATTTTTATATGTGCGTGTTATTCATATACTGCCGGACCACAGTTTGATATACTAACAGTACTTGTATATTAATATGCACTATACCAACACTTCAAATGCCATCTTAGCTTTCTGCTCCTACACATTTTCTCTATATCTGGGCCTGTGCACATCAACAATCTGTCAAGCATGATTTGTGGTGACCGTTATGTTTAGGTCTCCCTGCCCATAGTGTAATGCATATTTTAGGACTGCAAAACATAAATGGTATTTTTGTGCGTATTTTATAGAGGCAAATTTACAACAAACACACATCCACACCCATATATATATATATATATATATATATATATATATATATATATATATATATATATATATATATATATATATATATATATATATATATATATATATATGTATATATATGCAAAGAAATATAAATATATACAAGACAAAACAGACTGTGCTATCCCTGGATTCTGTAGTAGAATCTTGATAATAATAGGCAGAATTTAATAGTTTAATACAAACAATACTACCATATAGGTTAAAGAAGTTAAATTCGTACTTTACGGAGTTTCAAACCCAGGTCAGCGAGTAAATGGCACCCATCGCCTTGCATGCCCGCACCAGTCCATATACCGTTGTCTCTCTGTGTCACTATTCTGAATGCATGAATGTATGTATGTATGTATGTATGTATGTATGTATGTATGTATGTATGTATGTATGTATGTATGTATGTATGTATGTATGTATGTATGTATGTATGTATGTATGTATTTGGTATGCATGCATATGTACTGAAGTTTGCGGGATGTATGAGAAGGGTATCAATGAGGTTACTGAATGTCTCACACGTGTATATTTGCAGTTAAAGTATGTCTCATATTTATTTGGAAGTTGAATTTAAGACAAGATTATCAAAGGCATTCAGAGGATCATCCTTGCACACACACGCACGAACTGACATACGTTAGAGATTTGACAATGTGAGGCCGTGTTCAAAGTAGCATAAAAAAGTTAAGACAAGAATCTTCGTAAATTTTAACAAAAATAATTTATTTTCCTAGAAAACATAAAAAATGTATATATTTTAAACAGAAATGATCCAAATTGTTTGTTCAAAATAGAAACATAAGTCCTGGCAAAAGTGCTAAATACAGTGTGAAGTTCACTTCCGGTCCAACATGGCGGATGACATGACTACAGGGTCGTAACAGTCTCCATAAGTTGCAAAACACACATGCATGCAAGCACATCCACACTCACACAAACACACACACATTAGTAGAGATTTGACAATGTGTGAGGTCGTGTCCATAGGCTGCAAAACACGCATATATGCACAGACGCACACGCGTCAGAGATTTGTGCATGTGCGAGGTCGTCTCCATAAGGTGAAAAACACACACACATCATCACATATGTTATCTTACTGCATTAGGTGCATTATCCGCTGGATACCTGTCTTTTCTAACTTTCAAGACCCTAAGTCATTCAGAATAGTAACACAGAGAGGCAACATGAGACATGGCGATAGACAATACATAATTGATTGCATACTTTAACGCGTGATGTTTATTATTATGCACTCACATTACCTACTGAGGAAGGCAGGTGATTTTAGAAAAATGTAACGACAATTTAGGTCAACTTATACTTCCTAGCACCAGATAATAATCATCTAATAAACTTACGTAAACCAGGAAGAAGAAAAAAAATGATGAAATTATAAAAAGGTCATTTAAGATACGTCTGCAACTGAATAACTCGTCACTACAAAGTTATGAAAGCTTTATGCAAGATAAATACTTATTTACACATTTATTTATTTATTTAAATAGATTATGACATAATCATTATGAAACCAGAGCTTATGTTACTTTAATTACAAACTTTGCAAAATCACATGTTTCTTTAGTGGTCAGGGTGGGATGGGTTTTTATTCTGGACACACAACAAGAGTGGTAGAAAACAAACTCCACATTTATATCCAAATAAACACCTTATCTTCTGCCATTAACTGTCTTCCAGATACAATGCATTCGGAACATCCCGTGTGACCAGGAACATAGGATACGTACAATTTGCTTCAAAGACGGAACATTCTAAGATATTTTTAAAATGTCCTCTAAACATTTGACCGCTTAGTATATCTAGCACCGAGGGACGATCTCCATTGACCTCTAAACATCTAACCGGTTAGTATATCTAGCACAGAGGGACGATCTGCATTGACCTCTTAAAATGAAACAAAGAAAATATTTGTTTCTGTCCGAAATGAGAGAGAAATGAGAGAGAAATCTAGCTGTATTGATAACCGTAATTTTCTCACTCAAGTCGTCTCATACATAAGGTCTATACGATAGGAATTAATTGTTAAAATGAAAAAAAAACCCCAAACCTTCTTGTGTTCTGGTTCGCGCATTATATATATATATATATATATATATATATATATATATATATATATATATATATATATATATATATATATATATATATTTCTTTTACGTAATCATAAAGTGAGTCGAAACAGGTTGTTGTACCCAATACAACCAAGTACATTTATGTTAGGTTATATCAACAAGTTTTTGTGTCACAGTTCGAAATGAAACATTTGCTAATGATAACCGTTTGCAGGATGCTTTGTTCATTTTGTCATCGTTTACTGCTAAGCTTCTCAGTTGGTTTTCAAGCTAATGAAATTAGTTTAGATCACTTTACATATTTAATTGGTGAATATATCATAAAACATAATTAGATGCAACCTGTTGGCCGTAGTTTGCGTCCCGTTTCGGGAAAGAAAAGGACCCTGGTAGTTGAGCATAGGCTTTCCAAAGCAATATACCACTTTGGCCTCTACTTCTTCTTGGCGGGTGGTCCCGATGGGCCTGATCTCAACAAATCAGCTGGTCACGCCGAGCCCTAGGAAATGTTCATTTATTCGCACTCTTTCATTATCTTTCTCGTTGCCCCTACATTCTTTATTTATAACTTTCCCTTTCCCACGTCTTCGATGACTTACTAGAAGGCGGTGGCTTAACGAGTCAATATGGAGGTAATTTTACCGAATTAGTATAACATTTGTGTTTCTATTGCACCTGAAAAGTATCCCTTTTTTGGGATCCTTGGTGGGGTAGCACTGGTGCTAAATTTTATTCAAACCAGCAACGAAATTTTAAACAAATATAAAACAATAAAAAAATCTTAAACGCACCAAAACTGGATCTGACACGGATGAAGATTCAAAATCGCTTACCGCTCTCTGTCCATTTGCTATTGAAAAAGTAATTATGGGATCGATCGGCACACCAACAAGTGTTAAGAAGTTGAAATCGGGCTGCTTACTACTTGTGGGTGATCAGGTTTAACAGAGAATATTCGGAAAATGAAATATTCTTCGATAGTCCTGTGACCTCATTCTCTCCCAGAATGTCCAATACGTCCACAGGCGTGATTCTCTGTCCTCATTGGGTTGGGTCAGCGACAAAAATATAATTTCATTAATGAGACGAAAAGCGATTGTGCAGGACACTAACACCTTTGTACTCACTTTCAAAAAACCAACAGTATACAGAGTGGTCAAAGTTGGCTTCTTGCAAGTGAAGGTTGATATTTACATACCTAGCCCCCTTCCATGCTATACATATCAGAAATATGGCTATTATAAAAACAGATGCTCAAAACGTCTAATATGTGGCCAATGCGGAGACTATTCTCATCAGCAATCTGATTGTCAAGTAGCTCCGCATTGTGTTAACTGTGGAAAGGAAAACAACGCCAATTCCAAGGATTTTGATACCTGGAAACAGGAGAAAGAAATACAGGGGGTAAAGTACAAATATTACATTCCCAATCCAGGGGCCAGAAAAAAAATTGTACAGGCGAAAACGTCTCTCACTGGTCCATCCTTCTCCACTGTAGTGAAAAGCGATCCATAAAACGAAAGATGCTCAAACACATACAGATGCAACCGATTTATTATCATGCACTAACACCACTCATTACCAAGCGCAGATAAACCTACATCTACTCAAACAACATTTAGTTAATACACCACCACCGAAATCACCAATAAATAAATTACATCTCAGCGTAATATGGGTCAGATTAACCAACCAGTCTCTATAATTGGTTATAGACATTGAAAGTATGGATGCAGAAGAAACTGCTCTATGTTTTCAAGGTGGCTCCAGAACTACTACGAAAAATAAATCAAAACCGTACATCCTCCAGAGAAATAACGGCAGTGATCGTCCCCACGAAAGGTCTATCATATTTCAACAATTACATTTTTAAATTATAATTAAGAACGCCATCATATAATAAAACTGTCCAGCACATGAAACCAATTGCAATGATATTATTATGTTTTCAAATAATGATTCTGCAGTAATATACCTTCAGGAACATTTATAAGAGATACAGACAACATCACACTTAACAAATACTCCCTGTTTAACGCCTACTTCCAGAATGTTGACAGGGCCTCAAGACCAGTTTATGTTGCTGTGTCCACGCATTAAACAAAAATTTGCGAGACATTGCTGTGTCATTCTATATCGAATGACTACCTTTTGCTCTATTTATATACCACGAAACACAAACCTAATACCAAGTGAATTAGACACCCTTTTTCAACAACTTCTTACGCCGCTTATTTCGCTCGGGGATTTTAATACCCATAACATGACAGAAGTCACAAAGTAGAAGACTTCATTTGTAGACATGATTTGCGTCTAAATAACACCAAATCCGGGAAGTTCTTATATGCATGAGCGGGTACATACATGTTTATCGACTTGACAATTTTATCCTTTGCTACTTTTCGCTTAAAATTGGAAGGTCGATGATGACCTTCACAACAGTGATTACTTTCCAATCTCCCTTGAAAATATTAACTCGACAACTGATGACATAATTCCAAAATGGAACTTCAAGAAGGCCGACTAGGCTAAGTTTGAAACGCTTTGTACAGGTAGGCTTAATATTGATATCGTTCTAAACGACAGTGACCCTATTCGATATTTCCCATCTGTCTTAATTGACATTGCATAGGAATTCAACACTAAGCACTCACTGAACTGGAAAAGAGCTCCAAAACCGTGGTTTACCTAAGATTGTAAAAAAGCCATTACACAACGCCGAGAAGCACTAAACAAATTTAATAATCATCCACCGCCCTAAAATGTAACTAAGTACCGTGTCATTCTGGCCATAACTGACGGCAAGATTAAGAAAATTAAAAAAGCATCATCGAAAAATATGGTTTAACTTTAAATTATCGTTTCTCTATAAAGAATGTTTGAGATATGATCCGCAAAAAAAAATGGGAATGACAAACACAACTCATTCCGACATCTGAAACTAAATAAAAACATTTTAAATTCGATATATGAAATAGTTAACATAATTGCTGATATTTCTCTAAATTCCTCATCGTCTAATTATTCAGAAGATTTCTGAAGATTAGAAGCTCACAAAGAAAAGACAAGGTAGAAATTCACATCGCATGACTCAGAAAGTTATAATCAACCTTTTCGCTGTTGAAACTTATGAGATCTTTGAATAAGGCCCATGATACATCCGCTAGGCTTGACTATATACTTTATCAATTTTTGAAACAATTTCCAGAACCAGCATTAACAATTCTTCTGGAAATCTGTAATGATTTATGGATTGTTGGTGATATACCAAATATTTGGAAGGATGGAACAGTTGTACCAATTCCCAAACCAGGTAAAGATAGCACAGATTCTACAAAATATAACTCACGAGATGCATGTGCAAAACAATAGAGCAAATGATCAACGTGTATGGTATTTGGAAACCATCAATTTAATATCTAATTACTAAAGTGGCTTTCGTTATGATCGTAGCACTAATGATCATCTGGTTGGACTGGATTCATTTATTTGTAACACCATCTCTAGAAGAAACAATTAGTAGCGGTGTTGTTTGACTAAATGACCTGCACGATCTGGGTGCAAACGATTGTCTGCTCTATTTCATATCAAATGTTCTCTCACAGAGACAATTCGGGTGACGAGTGTGGATCAACTCTCTCTGGTATGCAAGAGCAATAGATGGGTGTGCCTCAGGGCAGCATTTTATCTGTGACTCTTTTCAACATCAAAATGGCGTCAGCAAGTTTCTGACTCCTGGTGTGGAGTGTTTTATATGCGTTGATGACTTTTTAATATGTTATCGATCAATGCATACAATGATAGACAACTACAGCAAGATAAGAACAAGATTCAAATTGGGACAATGCTAATGGTTTCAAATTATAAAAATCAAATACAGTATGCACGCATTTATGTCAGTTAAGAAGACTTTATGATGAACCTAAACTCACGCTGGACGGAACACCTATTCCAGTTGTTGAGGAAACAAAGTTGATAGGCATTATCTGCTACAGAAAATTTACTTTTATTCCAAACTGAAAGATCTCAGAAAGATAAATGCTTGAAATATCTAGATCAACTTAAAGTAGTAGCACACAAAATAGACCATGGCTGCATTGTTTCTAATTCAGCTAGGAATTCCCATATTAAGATGCTTGACCCAATCGTCATCAAATTATAAGACTAGCTCTGGGAGCATTTAAGACAACCCCGAGTGAAAGACTTCTCACATCGCAGAGAAAGGTTGTTTCGAACAGAATGCTCTCGAATGAAGATCAAACCCTTTAATTGCGGCTTTTTCGTCTGTTTGTCAACCCAAATACTAAACCTTATACTAAAATAAACCAAACGCCATACCTTCCTTTTGGTATTAGAAAATCATCCAGCCTTGACAGTACCAAAATCAATCTTTCAAAAATTCAGAAAACGTCAATCTCCGAAATAGCTATCTCTTGGATACTCAAATAACCAAAAGTATTTTACGTCACACGATATAAAACACAATCGGTAACAAACCATTCCATCTTCCACAGTTCTTAGCATGAACTCCTCACCCAATATGAAAACTACACAAGGATTTATATCTATCTATCTAAGGATGAGGAAAAGGCTTCTTCTGCCTTTTCTAATGGCAAGAACACAACACAAGTAAGCTTACCAATTAGTACATAATTTTTTTTGAGCTGTAATCAAAGCAATAGACATTTATAGCAATATATCGAAAACAAACGTCTTTTAAATAGCAATATCATCTCCGAATTACTATCAGTACCTCAGTCACTGCATAATAGAAAACTGGATATCCCATTATTAATCAATCTTCTCCTCAAAAATACTGAGTTGAGTACCTCCCATATGCTTGGCTACCCAGCCATGTTGTTATTAAAGTTAATGAAGAAGCAAATCGCGCTGGTAAAAAGGCCCTAACCCTAGAACCATCTGATTTTAAAATACTGTATGCTGATTTTGAACATAGTATCAAATAAACTTTACGTCTGAAATGGCAGGCATCAAGGAATAATGCAGTCAAATAACAAACTTCATGCTATCAAGCCAGCTCTTGGAGAATAGAGTCATTGTTACACAGTCTTCCATATAGATGTTTCAGTCATTACAATAATTCAAATTGGACCTACTTATATAACACATTTTACATAATAAAAGGAGCGGACACACCAGGGTGCATTTCTTGCAATGAACCATTCACTGTTCTTGCAATGAACCATTCACTGTTCTTGCAATGAACCATTCACTGTTAATCACTTTATAATGGAGTGTCTCGACTTCCAACCTACACGTGATAAGTATTACGATGTGAATGATATGAAGGAACTCTTTGTTAAAATAAACGTGACTTGTATCCTTGTATTATAGAATTCCTGAAAGACGTAAATATTTATTATAAGTTATAACTTTTATGCTAGCATATTGAGCAGTTTTATGTAATGAAGCAGCAGGCAGGGTGAACCCTACAAAAGTTTGCTCGAATCCTTAACGAAAAATAAAGGTTCCTACAGAGGCTGAAAAAAAAGTCAATAGCACTAAACCAAAGTCTCTAACTAATTATTTTTCCATAAGGTAAAGAACCGGTAATTTAAATCGCCTGATATTAGCTCAGTTTGTTATACTATTATGGAAGTTATTTTGTCCTTACTTTGTAAGGCTATTTCGTTTACTCTTAAAGCAACTCAATTGTTGTCCTTCAACCATGCCTGCTGCTATTGATGGTCAAGGGGAACTAACCAAAGATTTTATCTAGACCAATCTAGGATAGTATGTTTAAATTAGTATATAGAGTTTCGTTTCTTAAGTCAATAATATTTCCATCCTATTTGTAAGTTTGAAATTCATTCTCGATAATAATGGATTATGTACACGCAGGTAGACTTGATTTATTGGCTCAGATACAATAAGCCACCCTGGGGGTGTTGGAATACTGGATGAATATAATATATATATATATATCCCTGCTGAGCCTGATTAGACTTAGAGAGGTCAAAATGGTAGCTATTATCAATTATATCGCATATTAAATTTAGTGCGATGGTGGATGTTATATTAACAATATTAGGTGAGATGTGACGACCTGTTCCATATGGGTCATTATTATATTTGAGAACTTCTGGGGGTGGAATTAAATTTTTCCAGGAATTACATATTCTTTTAAAGTGTTCATCAATAAGATCACTAACTGATTTTTTTAACTTCTCGGATTCGAATCCACGAATTATAAATGTTGATAATTGTTGTTCTGTAATTCTATAATATTTCAGAAATACTGTCTTAAATAATCGCTTATTATTTACATGTTGAATTGGGTCATCTTCATTAACTATATAATAACTAGAAATTCTATCTACTGACACGTTTATTTTTTTCTCTGTCAACAATAGCCTTATTTACATATTCTAAGTCTGCTGCAACTTGATTTAGATGTTGTATTGTTTCAATTATCTGATTTTTTAAATCGTCATTATAAAATGTATTGATGCTGCAAAGTAAATTTTTAAGATCATTTAACAAGCGTTCATGTTCAGATTTAATCGGTCTTGATAATGAGTTAATTTGCTCGACATCAAGGGTTAATGTTTTTACTGGATCCTTCTTACCTTGAACAAAACCCATAAAATAAGTATGACTCCTATAAGTTCTGGGTATCGTAGCGCCCTCCCTAAATGGAATTTTTTTTCTATATTCTGGAAGTTGTATAAATTTCTTAACATCTATGATAAAGTCGGATCGCTGTGGTTCTGGTGGAACCTGATAAAACAGTGCAACTTCAGGCCATCCTAATACTGATCTAATCGAACTTTGATAAATATCTACAGTATAATCAGGAGAATGTATTTCAATAACCGACGATATCGAAATCCTAATTTGAAATCTGGATCTATATTAATAATCATACTTTGTACGTCTGCTGGGGCGTTTCTAGCAAAAACCTGTGGTCGTCCTATTTCATATTGTTGGTGCTCTGGAGAATCGGAAGTATCTTTTACAAACAAAATTGATGGACCAGCTGATCTTGAAAAATCGTCACTATATCTTGCAAGACAAAGTATTGTTGTAGCAACGTCAATATCTTTCTGAATTGATTCAATATTTTTTCCGTCAATCATGTACGTAGCGCTATCAAACAACGCCATTATACCATTATTAACAAATCCGACGCTCACATTAGCATTATATTCAGTGTTATCTGCTTTTAATATCTCACCTTCGATTTCAATAAATGCTTCTGAGGGTAGGAAATATCTACTTGTATCATGAACCTGAAGTTAAATCCTTCTACGCTGATTTGGAATTCGTGTGTCGTAAGAATAATACTGATAATCACGTATAGACTCATTTTTGAGGACTGGTGCGTCCATATCAAATGCAGGATCACTTATACGTTTGAACATATTTATTATAATTATTATCGTTTAAAACGAAGTCCGCTTCCTGCTATCAGACTAGCGGTTATATTTTTTCCTTTTCCGACACTGGGACATCAACTAACTCCGCTAATTTTTGATTAGCGGCTTGATTTATTATTTTACTTACACTTGCGGGCATCCCTTCAGTGCTAAGTAAATTTACTGGCTGAGGTCGGACCGCTTGAGGTCTACGTATTAATTGTGCTAGTCTATCTTTGATGGCTGAGAATGCTTTGCTAGCAATATTACCAACAACACCTATACTTTTTTCACGAACAACATCAATAGCTTTCATTCCTATCTGTATTGGTATTGATTTTGGGGCTATTCTTCTAAATAGACCCTGTACAATGTCACCTAACCCATCTCCTTAGGTTGTCTTGTATATATATATTTTGAACCCCTCTGTTGCCCTATGACATCAGAGCAGGTTTAAGAGGTTATATTAAACGATTGTATGAACATGAAATATATACAGATGAATATGTGGTGTTGATATACTTATCTCTAATACCTTAATTCTAAGGACGGCACACTGACATAATTTGAACTCCTCGGTTGTCCTGTGACATCCGGGTAAGTCCAGACGTCACATTAAACGATGTATGAGCATGAAATATATACAGATGAACATGATTTTGATTTTGATGTGGACGGATTTTGATGTGAACGGCACAAACATAAACTTATCCTAACTTATCCTAACGGGGAATACCTACATCCATCAGATTTAAATACACTCACTTACAATATACCCTGTGAGTGATACAAAAATGTACCAGCTACTTGGTATATGTGGCGGGTGAGTGTATTGAAATCTGGTTAGGCTTCATCCCCACTTAAAAACACAAATTGGCATAATATCGCCAAACCGCTACCATCTGTGGCTGTCACGGGGATTTGAACTTACGCAGTGTTTCACCTAAGTACCACAGCCACACGATTAATCCACTACAGTATCGTCTTATCTTACATACTTCTGATCAATTAGTTAATATATAGGTAACTTAAACATACCACAGTAGCCGTGATGGAACATTTGAACCGCAAAATGCTATCTATTTTCTTCATCCAGTTATGTGAGAGCAGAATATATCCAACGAGAAATTATTGATAGAGGTGTTGTTGTGTTAATCTGATAACTGTATCGTTCTAGGAGGGGGAGGGGGATATTTTTCATTTAATATATGATTGTATACTTTTGTCAAACTATGACATATGGTATATATTATTATATTTTTGATTGCTTCGTCAAAATAAATTATTAAACCAATCGTTAACTGACCATATATGAAACTTTGACAATAATGAATATTCGTTTATAACCAAAATGTCACATTGAGTATTTTCTGCATTAGAGTTGTCGTCCGTTAGAGGATGTTTACAAAGATATAAATAACGTTTGACCTAAATTCCAACGCCTTCAAATTAGCAAAAGCATTACTTACTGGAATTTTTAGGTTATAGAGACAAATATATGTACCAGTACCTGTCTGTGTTACATTTTTTTTGTTTACTAACAGCTAATTGTTTGTGAATAACAGATAATTAGGCAATAATTGTCTGAAAAACAATGTATTTTTGTACATATCAGACAAATAAAATGTTCTATCCCTATATACAAAGGGAAATAATTATCTATTGCTGAACATAGATTCAGAGAAGTAATTATCGCGCTTTGTTTACTAGTATTTTAATTAAATATCTATTATAAATATTATAAATAATTAATATTGATGAGCCATATTCGGCGAGGTTAGCTAAACAGCGATTAGAAACAATTAAAAACTATTTAACTGTCCGTGATTTAGTCAAACAACAGTTAGAGCAGAGACAGAAAACTCAAGTTGATTTTGAAGAAGACACTAAACAATTATTTAAACCTATAATTGAGACAACAAAAGATATTCAACCTATACTTGAAAAAACCGCAGCGGCAGCACACAAAATAGCGAAGAGGACCAAACAAACAAAACAACTTCTACGTGAACTTCCCACTGAGATAACAGCTACATTACCAGTTAAAGAAGTAGAAATCAAAGAACAAGAAGAAGAAAAAGAAGAACCTAAAATACTGAGCAGAATTAATGTATACGATAAATTCAATGATGAATATAAAAATGAGATCAACTCAATTAAGGATGAGGCCAGTTTAGCTAAATATGCAGTTGATAGTTTTAATGACAGAAAACAAATACTAAAACAAAAACACGCAAACGAGAACATTAGTCGTGAAACGTGGTATAAGTGGCTTTTCAGAATTTGCTATAACACTAATCAGGCCAGAAACGATAATTCAAAATTTTTGAAATATACAGACGCTATCAATACTCATTTAGAATTTATCAGACTGACACCTCAGCAACAATAACATGTACAAAGAATGGCAGAGGAACGGGAAAAAGCAAGACCGAGGATACCATCATATAAATTACCAAAGTCACCTGGACATCCATCATTGGCACAACAATCACCACCACCAACTCCTCAATTATTAGCACCAGCATAACAACAGGAGGAAGAAGAATATTTGTCATCGGACGCCTCTTCTGGAAGTGGCCTTACCGCACAGGGAAGTGGTCTTATTACTCAGTGTCCAAACAACGTCCTTGCTGATGTTGAACGACTAGAAATTCTGACTGGAGGAAAACGAGCTGGTAATAATACCCCAGAAATCATTAATGAAGCAGCAGATATTTGTAAAAGATTATTTACAGGCGGTATAATGGATACTAATGTGTATCAATCTCTTATTAATGAAATTACCGATGATTATTATAGCGACTAAGTCAATGAACTAAGTATGTAATTAAATAAAATGATTATTTAATAAAATAATAGTACATAGTACTCAACGTGGACCTATCATGGTCAGGGCAATTAAAACTCGAATACCGATATATATATATATATATATATATATATATATATATATATATATATATATATATATATATATATATATATATATATATATATATATATATATATACTAAATTTCAATTTGAATATTTGTCTTAATTATAATGATGGAGGAATTATCAGCAATTGAACCATCTGCTACTAGATGTGACCTTGACAGACTAACAGAATATAAATTTAGTGTTTTGATGAAAGATCTAGCTTTAGCAAATACAGATATAACCAAACGTATCCGTGAGGCTAAGAAGGAATTTTGTAAAGAAGGTGCAAAATATGTATGGTCCTCTTTTAGAGTTGAAAACGTTATTAATGTAATGAACGACAAACGGGGGAAAGTAATTATTAACCACCTTGTTAATCAAAAATATCCTATTTTAATAAAATTTATTGTGAAGACAGACGATAATATATGGATGATTTGTGACAAGAGAGAACCCATTCATATACAGTCTGGAAATAATAAAATGATTTTTTTAAGTAACAAGTCCAAACTTGGAATACTGACAGGTATTGATAGACCGTATTTTGAGCGAGGGTATCAAGTTACTGCTGTGGTATATGGACTGTTTTTACTAAATGATAAACCTAATATTGCGGATCTCAAACCGATGAGACTCAGAATTAAAAGTAAATTGCGTAGCTGAACGCATTACTGAACATTTTACAAATGCAATGCGTGGTAATGGCTTAACAGACTTAAGACTCAAAAAATATGTGAATGGGCAGAAACCGTTAAAAATTCTGGCGCATCTTCTAAGGATGTTGCTAAGCTAGAAAAGTCATTAAGATTTCCAATAACAGTAAAAACGTTAACGGGAGAGATATTGTACAAACCAAAATATACAAAAAATGGAAGCCCTTTAACAATCATTGATCATAATGCACATGCATGGACTGATGCTGTAACACTATTCCCACGAGACAGAATGATTAAATATTATAATGGTCATGTATTTGATTTTATTAAAAATATAAGAATAAAAGACCCTGTATCAATCTGGTTATTTCAGAGTTCGGAACACGGTTATCATGATCAATTTGTACGACCCAATGGTGATATTTATCGTACAGAATCTCTTTATGAAGAAATGAGAAATCTTGCACTAAAATATACTTCTGACGATGACAAAATCAGACAACTACTGAATAATTGTTTTACCGTACCATCAGTCGCGGCCCATTTCGCTCAGGAAAAAATTCATGGAAACCTACAAGATTAGAATTTATTGAGGATATACAAAAAGCTGCATAGAATATGGACACGGAGAATTATGGAATACTCAATACGATTATAATGGTGTTATATCAGTCGATATGGCTGCATGTTATCTTGGAAGTTTTCTTGGATATGGTGAGTGTTCTAAATATTTTAACAGATTCGGACATCCTAAACATGACATGGCTAGAGTTTCAATAAATGGACCCTTACAAGATTTTGACTTAACAGGATTTGCATATAAAGAAGTATTTGTAGTTCGCAAAAGATCTCCATCCGATTACTTATATTTGGTTTGGTAAACACTTTTTAGAAAAATGTTGGGCACCAATAGTGTTATTAAGATATATGATTGATGCTGGAGTATTAGTATCGTTAAAAGTAAATGAAGCGATTATATCCTATAGTGCACAAAAGCACGTTTGGTTACCAGAACCATACAGATTTAATATAGAAGATGCCAGGAAGGAATTTCCTGATCTTGCCGAAGATGACATTATTAAAATTAATAATAATATGCGTAAATGCAGAGACGAGCACGTTTGAGACGTGCAAAAGATCTCGGTAGAAAGATAATTGGTAAGTTTACTCAAGGTGGTTCATACGGTTATAAAGGACACTGTACAAGATTGATTATGGACGATGCTGAGTTAGATTTTATAATCGCTGATACAACAGAGAGAAACACATTTATAAGCCGTATTATTGCTTATTTATCGGATGGGACCAAACTAGGTAATATTGTGAGCTATCTTGATGGCGACTCACCGCAGTTTACTCATTTGAGATCTTCAATGTTAGCCTATGTTTCTATAAATCTACTGTCGATGATAAATTGATTTCCTCATCACGCTGTTAGAGTCGCTACGGATTCATTTTATATAAACAAAAAATATAAGGATTTATTAAATCCGCTACTCGGTAATGGTGAGTGGGGAACATGGACGATAAAGGAAGAAAATATACTTAATTATTCTGAATTTGCTGCAGTTGAAATTAAGGAAATATATTACATAAATAATAATCAAATATTAGAATCATTTGCACCATCTGTGTACGATCCTCTGGCTAGACATAAGACTGATTATCTTAATGGGTGTGGAGGGTCAGGTAAAACAACTCGTGTGATTAAATTATTTATGAACAACAATATGATCGTTTTGACACCTACACATAAACTAGCCAGAGAGATAAAAGAACGAGGGGTAACCACTTGCACTTATCATAGTTTTTTTAGATGGTGTGGATATACATGGTCTTCTGAGCGAATGGGTGAGAAATATATACCTAGGTATATTATATGGGACGAAATAGACACGGTGTCGTTAGAAACACTAAAAACATTCCTTGAATGGTTATTAACAAAAAAACACGACTGTGATTATGTGTGGTGATCATGGTCAACCACTGCCTTTTGTTGGACAATCTCCACATGAATGGCTAAAGAATAATGTGGATTATTGCGAAGAAATACATGATGGTCATAGAGCTATTGATGAACCGCTGAAAGAACTTAAAAGATTAATCAGACTACAACCAGATAAAATAAATGTGAGATAATGCGTGAAATAATTCCAGAAACTACCACGAATTTTTTTATAACTTTATGGAGACCTACTGATTTGATAGTCGCAAGTAGAAAGATAGTTCGTGATAAATTGCAGAAGAAATTATTTACGTTACATAAAGAAAGGTTTTCACATCTACCTGTGCCATTATGTTATCGCCCAGCAGATACTCGACGACAGAATATTGAAGTTAAAATTCCTGGTGGCGGAGTACAAAATCTAGTATTGAATGACATTATTTTGGTAAATATTAATATAGTTGAAGGAGTATTGAATATGGATAAATAACCGTGGACGTTAGGATACGCTATAACGATTCATTCGTCACAGGGATTAACTATTTCTGATACAAATATCTGGATTGTAGATGACCATGATCGAGTGGTCAAATTTATTGTATCTTGCAGTATCTGGCGTCAGACGAATAACTCAACAATATAGGGTTATTATAGATTATGTGATAACTGAAGAAATTACTAATGACGATGTTGTAATAAAGAAAAAAATTAGCGTCTTATAAACAATGTGACAAAAAAAAAATAAACGGGACTTTGATCTTGATACTGAATTTATTATAAAACTAAAACAATTACAGAATAATCACTGTACAAGTTGTAACACAATAATGTTATGGCAATATTCGAATAATAATCCAAGACAATTTACCGTAGACAGAATAAATAGTGATCTTGGTCACACACGTGAAAATGTAATGTTGACTTGTCTTGAATGCAATCGACGTAGGGGTTCTAGTTTACATAAGTGAACGCGGTGGTAATTGTGTATCTGCAGGAATTACTTGCAGTTGTTCACGCACAAATCCACGTTGAGGAGCAGTAGAATATAGTCTTATATAGCAGGTCTTCCAGTAGATCTAACCACGCTAAAAATTGTATGTGTGGTCAAACTCCAAATAGGATCAGTAGCTCGTCCTTTGTCACCCTCCAACTCCCCTGGTTCGTATAAATATCTCACAATTACATTACCTAATACTGGTTGTTGACCTCGTTGTCCGTATTCATCGCTACGTGGTATATATTTTTTTGTTATTGCATTAGAAGGTTTCATGGAAGTTGCACGAGTAATTTCATTATTGAATGCAGATATCACACTTGGTAACCTTGCAACTCATTCACGAGATCGCTCACCGGACTTAAAGTCAGCAGATATTTCCTTCGCATATTGATATCCAAATAAGCGCTCAGCAAGTGTTCGATTAAATCGTTCAACGATTGCTTGATCACGATTAATTTCAGTATGCCCTCGTCTAATTGTAACGTTATGTTTTTTCCATCAAAAATGATACTGCACCAAAAATTTTTTTACCAGGATCTACTTGTAATAGTTATGGCCATTGTAGACCACCTCGTTGATAAATTCGCTCAAACGCATTTGCAACTTCAAATGATGTTTTTGTTGATAATGGTTCAGCTTCTTTATATCTACTTGCAATATCAACAACAGTCAATGCGTATTTGTACGTGCGTGACTTTCGTCCACGTATTTTAATAGTATCATGTGGTAAAAACAAAATATCTGCTTGATGAACTTCGTTAGGAACATTGACATCAAAATGTGCATATTAATTTTTTTTTTGGTGGTGGTAGATAAATGTGCCATATTGCCTGTAGTGCTAACCAATTTGCAGCAACATAATGTGAAACTTTTGCTGCTTTAGCAAGTTTAGTGATCGCTGCTTTACCTTTCCAATACCCTCTTGGGCTATAATAAATAGAATCCATTATAATAATTATACAATTAATTACCAGCCCCTAACATTATTTTATTTTTCATAGCGGATTTTATTAGGAAACTAGCGAGTTTCTCTCTAACAGATTTATTAGGTATAGAATTTAATGCATGAATCAATTTTACATCTGCGAGATGCCGCTGCTGCAAATCTTTACTTTTATAAGCAACATCGTGAATGTGACATGCTTGATCAATTTTATTCACTGGATGCTCTCCTGGTCTTGGTTGGTCTTGATCATCAAGTCGGATATCAAGTCGAGTTCCAGGACCACAATAATTATATCCTGAAAGGTGTTTCTCACCAATATACTTAGCCCATGATAATCCAGGTAATTTTCCTAAAGAAGCAGTAATATCCCCACCTAGCTTTGTTGTCCCTGAGATAAATTTATATTTTTGTGTACCACATTTTACACATTTACCTGTTAATGCATGTCGTTTATTTTTCGTTATTATTGTTGTCAATCCAGTGGTTGGTGTAGATGATCTACATCGAACACAATATAGACTCATGTTATTAATAATATGGATACAATAATTGATTTTTCGGCGACACGAAAACAGGAACCAGTGAAGCACCATCCAGCATTACCAAATCCGATAAGAATGATTATAATAGGTCCATCTGGATCAGGTAAAACACAATTATTATTAAATTTAATAATGTGGTGGTTGAGGTGGAACAAACTATATTTAATAGCACCGTCTGTAGATGATCAGCATTGTTACGAAGTACTTAAGGATTTTAATGAAAAAGCAAAATCAGTTAATAAAGATGGTGACGATATTATTGACTTTATCACATATATAGATGAAGCCCCATCTGTAGATGACTTAGATGGATTCATTAATAATCTCGTAGTATATGATGATGTAATGTTGGACAAACAATCTAATCCAGCTAGAATATTTTCTCGAGGTCGTCACAAAAACACAGACGTGATTTATGTTACACAACGATATACACAGATACCTAAAGTGATTAGAGATAACTGTAATATGTTGGTTGTTTTTAATGGAGTAGATAATTATACCTTACAAAATATTTATTATACTTGGTGTTCAGGGGATATGGACATGATTAAAGTTAACAATTTCTTTTCTAAAGCACAATCTGTTCCATTTGGATTTATAACAATAAATCTACATGATCCTAGATCAAGATATCATGTGGGTCTAGATAAAATCTTTGGTTAGTTCCCCTTGACCATCAATAGCAGCAGGCAGGGTGGAAGGACAACAATTGAGTCGCTTTACGAGTAAACAAAATAGCCTTACAAAGTAAGGACAAAATAACTTCAATAATAGTATAACGAACTGAGCTAATATCAGGCGATTTAAATTACCGGTTCTTTATCGTATGGAAATATAATTAGTTAGAGACTTTGGTTTAGTGCTATTGACTTTTTTTCAGCCTCTGTAGGAACCTTTATTTTTTGTTAAGGATTCGAGCAAACTTTTGTAGGGTTCACCCTGCCTGCTGCTAATGTATATACTGTCCCTTATTTAAATAACTTTCCATCTGTCTTCATTATCATATCCACATTTGCATTCCCCGTTGAACGGGAAGCTTTATTTATTTATTACCTTTACCATCTTATCGTTTTACTTTCGACTGTGTGGTTTCATATGGCTGGTAGATAGAAACCTCTTACCACGTTTAAATATTCCTAGATATAACCTTTTGTACGGCGCTAAATATCCTGACAGTGTGGGTGCGCCGTAAAATACAAGCAACCAACCAACAAACCAAGCAACTAATCTTCAAATATAGCTGATATTCGCACTTATGAAGTTAATACACTAAAGAATATGAGTATTAAGGGGAAAACATCCCAATGCACCGGTGATGTTGAATGTAATATTTAACCTTACAGGAACTGAAACAGATGATGCATAAAAAGTCTATGTTTATATCCCATGTACCGTACTACTCACTCCTCAACGCACGTGGCAAGCATTATTAACGTTAATAGTGTTCTAAAACATTTTAAAGTTTCAGTCTAACTCCAACTGTTGCGAAAACCCAAACGTTTTCAATGGCTTATGCTTTTAGTTGATTAGATACACTTCACCCAAATATAGAAATTCTTGTAAAATTCTCCAACATGGGGAGAGATTTAGTTCAAGCCCTTCCAGAAATAAATAAGCACTTGTGCTTATTATGAAATTCAAAAGAAAAGGAAAAAGAGTAAACTAAATTTTAGACACAAAGAGGGGAACGAAAGAAATGGACGGGGCTAAATATATCTATGGATATGCTTCAGGCCAGCTACAACAACAACAACAACAAAAACAACAATAACAAAAACAACAATAACAACAACAATAATATAGTTTGATGCATAGAGATAAGACTTCAGCTCACGCCATAAGCAACAACTACTGTTTACTACTACTGCTGCTACTACTGCTACTACAACTAGTTGTATTACTAATAGTATTACTAACAATAATTATTTAAGTCCCACATCGAGGGTCCCAAAGTCTGTTATTCATTTGATTTGGATCTTAAGGTCATGCAATTCCTGCAAATATTATCTTAAATTTCAAATCATCTTGTCTCTTTTTGCAAACAAATTAATCCTGAATCCTTTACGAAATTGCATTTTCATCAATAATAAATACCCAGTGATATCTGATTCACACACAATAATGCAACCTTTTTAATACTTCGCCATCGCCACAATAAAACCCTTTGTCTTCTCAACCTCATCTCCAATGGCAATCCACAGCCGATTCTGGCAGACATTCTGAGAAAATAAACCCAAATCCTATATGTGCTACCCTAGCATAAGAATTGTACTAATATATATGGAACACAAAGGCAAAATGAGTGGTTTAGTCTAACATTTAAATATTTTGTTTTATATATTTTAATAACTTACGGAGAGAGAGAGAGAGAGAGAGAGAGAGAGAGAGAGAGAGAGAGAGAGAGAGAGAGAGAGAGAGAGAGAGAGAGAGAGAGAGAGAGAGAGAGAGAGAGAGAGAGAGAGAGAGAGAGAGAGAGAGAGAGAGATTTGAGTTAAGCAAGAATATTCATTCCTCCTTTTAATATCAGTTTCGAATCGTTCACTGTTGTGTTTCAAGTTTTCATTGTAATTACAATGTGCACATTGAGTGTTCGATCAAAATCATTAGAATGGGATTAATGTGAATTTATTCAAAGGCATTCTAGATTATACGTTTCTATATATTACGACTGCTTGTACACTATATCTTCCAAGACCATTGGCACTTCAGCTCATTCAGTACTGGAATTCATACTGAATACCCTATACTTTTGAACTTTTGGAATAGAGATTATATCATTTCCTTGTGACATTTGTTCACTCGGTGCGCATCATTTTGTAGAATCGATTGTAAAACGTTTTATGTGCAGGAGTATGGTGATAAATTCATTGATCGTTCAATTACCGTATGAATAAACATCTTGTGCACGAACGTTTTGACAATGTCTCCGTTAAATCCAACGCCAGCCCGGTATTATCAAGTTACACGCCTTGTGAGTTAGTAAACTAATAATTAACTAGGTCTTGAATGTCGGATAGAGTGCAAAATTAATACAGAGTATACACTTATGGGCTGCGTTGAAGGGCATCCATGTAGTTGCCACGATCTTTCATATCCTAATTCCTTCCTTAAATTTAACACCGTAACTTAATTCCATCATCAAATAAGGGCGCACATATTTTGCTTCTTATCCGAATTTAATGTCCTTTTGCAAGGATTAAGGAATGGTAGACACATTAAAACTTAAGTTAGCAGTTTATATTTCTTTAGAGAATGGTAATCCAAGGCCTTGTTGCGTAGCCCATTGAAGGAATTACGGTGCTTGTTTAAGCTGACGTACCTTTGATATACAGTCTATGGGTATTTAATATTGGTGGTTGCGATTGACAGCCTTGATGGATCTATATCGGCTATTATCAAAATATGCTTTGATTGTTATTCATCGATGGCTCTTGATAATAATAAGATGAAGAATAAAAGGTTAGTTGCAAAACAGAATCAAAAATACGTATTGAAAGACTTGCAAGTTAATATGTGAATCGTCGATGCATTTTTAATATATTAATTGAAAGAACGAGCATATTAGCCCGTATTTTTAACATTATCTGGTGATACAGTTTGCAAATTACCATATATATATATATATATATATATATATATATATATATATATATATATATATATATATATATATATATATATATATATATATACAGCTGATATGATGGCACAGTGACAAATATTTCTCCAAAGTACTCCAACATTATTCAGGATACATATTTGGATTTTGCTACGCAAATAGCCCAAAAATGAGACCCTTTATCTCTGGCAGTAAATTTCGGTTATGCAAATTTGGGTTATCATCAATTTCATTGTAAATTTAAATTAGGATCGACTTTGTCACCATAGCTGAAATTTACTATTTCTTACTTATCACTCGCAGACTTAAAAAAACACACATTCTCTCTCACTCTCTCGCACACACACACACACACACACAGACACACACACTGTGAACGTTGTAGTCAGTAACCACAATTTACCGCTATTTATACCTGTCGTACACTTCTTTTGGCAAAATCCTACTGTTTGTATTAAACCCTTGTATTGACTGTTGTAACATGATACTTTGACCAAATGAATCTGTTATGTTATGACTCGATTTCACAATCAATGCATTCACTTAAATGCAGTGCTTTTCGATATATTTTTATGTAAATATAAAGTCAGACAAGGCATGCGTGAGAGAACACATTGTCTATGCGTGAGAGAGTACATTATCTATAATAACCTGGCTTTTTCTGGCATCTCACTGAAACTTATACAAAATGTGACCTGCTTTTCAAGTATAAATGTGCAGTGCCAAAACCCATAGCGATAAATCCGCAGTTTGCACCTTATTGTGACTGGAACAAATTATTCCTTTATGGTTGTGTTGTTGCCCTTTTACACATATTTCCTCAATCACTATAAACTGCAAAACTGCAGACATCGTTGCAGTATGCTAAGTGAAAAAAATTTCCTTAATCGAATTACGTATGCAGACGATTAATGTTCGATCTAGAAATACAAACGTCAGCATAGCGAAGATTCGATCCCTACCGAGCAGAGGTGAGATCCGATCGATTTAACTGGCAAGCATGTGAGTATCCATTACTTCAAGCTCTTAGCTTCAATATCGATCAAAATAGTTTGGGTGGAAGGGGCAGATGGGGCACAAGGCAATGTTTTTTAGAGCCCTGGTGCATAAGATTCAGGATATGTGCGCCTTTACTCACAGCAACTATTCGATTCTGGATTCAGACAAATTATAAATAACTCTCTATCGTGTTTGACTATATTACTTTTATGACATATACGTTCGACATTGTTACATCCATTAAGGGGGTAAGAGTTTTAAAGGACGTGTGAGTTACTGTTTTTGTACATGCTACACGACGTTTTGTTTCGAATCCTGCATGAAATCAATTATAATTCTCGAGCATAATAAATGAAGTTGGTGCGTTCTTCAATTATACACACGGCGAGTATTCAGATTATTCATCTCTAAGGTTACAACGTAAACACACACATACACATACACACACACTAACATACACAATACCCATATATATATATATATATATATATATATATATATATATATATATATATATATATATATATATATGACGTATCTACATTTTGCTTTTCAGAAAATCTTTTATACTACATTTAAATAAAATCCTAATTGTACTTGTTTGCCAAAGCATTCACCACAGAAGCTATACAAAGAGCCGCTGATAATAGAGCCATTGTTATTTAGTAGGGATAAAATGCGACCTCGCAACAATGCGATATCATATTTCTTCGGAAAATTATTTACCACCTTTGTTGACAAAGCACAATGATGTTTTGAATTGTCTTAAATTTACATTTTCAGGCAAAATGCATTCACTGTAGAGCATTTGTAGGTAAACCTATTTACCGATTCTTACTTTTTATCATGCTTGATTTTGTAACCTTTCAAAGAGGAAACAAATCGAACAGGGTGGAAAATTCCAGATGTGCCGATGGACATGCCTTATCTAGGTACATATTCCAGGAGAAAAGTGACCGATGTATAATGGGAATGCCGCATCTTCGGTAATTGACTGTTTTAAATCATGTTTGTCACATTGATTCTGTGTAATAATTGGCATACTTAAAGCTATATTTGCAAAGCTTTGATGAATGCTTGAATACTTGTTTCAAAGTAAATTTTTTTTGCAGGTATAGATCATACAAAGCGACAAAATTGTGTGGTACTGTAATGTTATTTTTATTAATAAACATATAATGCTACTGTTAAAAGTCAGTAAATTGACCATGAAAACAAATTCCAAACACGTATCAATTCTACAATTCCTTCCTTGTTTCACTGAGCGTCTCCTGTGTCGATTTGAACAAATTTTACAAAGGTTATTCATGAGTAAACGAATATTTAGCGACGTTTTGAACGTCGAGTTGTGGGATGGGTAGTTTAGAGCAAACGTCGGTTAGAAGAGCAGTTAGCTGATAATACAAGAATAATCATAAGAATCACGAAGCCACAGCTATTAAGTTGCCACGACCTCGCCCGTGTATATTAACGCCATAAGCTTGCCCCTTGTTCCTTGATCGTATTAAAAAGAACGTCTCAATTATATTTACTTCCTATTACAGAATGAAATCCGTATGTCTGGAGTGGAGTAAAGTAGACGTGAATTTAAATCCAATTTAAAGTTATATATTAGATAAGGGCATTCATACACTTTTCTAAGAAGAAAGGGAAATTGTTTTACGTAGTTTCGGCGACAGTCATGAGTAAGATCAACGTGATGAAGTCTACACCCTCTTATGCATTTCGAGCTAGGATTTACACCGTGAACACAAATCTAATAATTTTCAATTATCTATTGAATTTGATTAGGGAGATTGTAATACATTATCTTGGACAATTTGACGAAACGCTGTGCAAATATTGTGATTTCTGAGTAAATGCTAAAACTATATTATCATTTTCGTAAATAAAATATGCTATTGGTACCTTTTCTAATGATCTTTGTCGTCTTTATGTGTATCTGAAGCGGAGTCCCTCTTGTATCGTCCGCACTGCGTTGAATTCCGTTTTCTATTTACATACTGCAAATTCTGAAATGACCGAATTCAAAAGCTAACAAGATTGATTATCGAATCAAGGTAATAACTACCTTATACGTTTGATACATGTGATTTTGAGATCCATTAGCTAACCTTGTGAATATATATGCAGGTAAAACTTCCTGGTTCTGAATTTTTCATTCGGAGGGCTTTCAGCATTATAGTATCAATACATAATTATACGCACTACTTTTATTTCTTCTTATAGTCACCTTTCAATAATACTGTATTTGTCTATTTAATATGAATTTTAAAACAAACAGCCTCCCTAAAGTGCAAAAATATTTAATCATCATTTATATGTATCTGAAGACGGTTGTAAATTATACTTTACTCAACTTGATGTTGCATGGTAAATGATGGACGACCAAGTTTGAGGTGAACCCATATTCATAGGTACAAAAGCCAGTCTGGTATTTTCCCATGGTGCCTCATATTGAGAGGATTGATTTAATTGGATGTTATTAAATCATACTAGACCGTTACTATTACTCATGCTAACAATGGGTTTTGCACTGTTTATTTTGTCATTATCCCGAGAATATGCCTTAAAACTCATAATCTAATTACTTGAAATACCCCATACTACCACCAACATCTCAAACGTATTATTCGACTCCAATGTTATCTTTGTAAGCGTTAAAGCTTCATGTTATACGCAATAATGTTCGTGTGTGAAATTATGAAAGACATGCACGTTTGGTATTACAAGGTTAATTTGTTTATGTAATATTAATTTTTGGCCTTTTATATCCAGCTGATTATGCAACTTGTATACAAGGAAAAATAATGCAGTCAAATAGGTCTTTGACGTTGGTGTACTGGACCACAAATAAATATATGCCATACAAGCAAGATGCATAGTTACACAATTAAACCACAATACACCACACTTTACTGGATGAACAACTTTAGTTTTGAATGCATTGTTTTGTTTTTTGGAAACACAACACAATATTTGATATCGATGTAAATTTCTGGCTGAAAGCAAACACTTATGCAGGCTATGAGTTTTAACAATTTTTGCTTTTGGATATTTGGATAATTTTATATGTATTTTCAAATCCCTGATAAACGCATGGAGGGTTTATTCCCAGGAGAGATACTTCACCTGACTAAAGCAAATTTAGCATCCTGATTCCAGTCATATGACTCGATTAGTTCGACAGTAAATTCAAATAAAGACCTAAACTATTCAACACTTTGATATTCATCTCGAATGAGACTGATTTCTAGGATTACTTCTTACATCCTAATGAGGCTGATTTCTAGGAATATTGCCTATATCCTAATAAGGATGATCTGTAGGCTTACTGCCTATATCCTAATGAGACTGATTTCAAGGATTACTGCCTATATCCCAATGAGACTGATCTCAAGGATTACTGCCTATATCCCAATGAGACTGATCTCAAGGATTACTGCCTATATCCCAATGAGACAGATCTCAAGGATTACTGCATATATCCCAATGAGACTCATCTCAAGGATTACTATCTATATGATGTTCCGGTGGCCTAGTGGTTAGAGCGTACGCCTCGGATGAGGGAGGGCTCGGGTTCGAACTCAGGCCGAGTCAAACCAAAATCCGTACAAAATCGTACTTAAAGCTACATCGCTTGGCGCTGAGCATTGATATGTTAATATTAGGATTGGTCAGCCTGCCACTTGTCTACGGCATGATGCCACAGTGTTAGACATCACTCTAAACTGTCACACTGCATATATATTAGTTATATGCCTCATTTCAATGAAGAGCACATTGGTTAAAACTTATTCTGAATCTTCTCGCTAGATTTTCTAAAAGTCCTATTGTTCCATGTTTAAAGTCTTAGATAAAATATAAATACACTAACTGTGTCATGAATAGGTCTTTTAAAAATGAATGCTTAAATGTGTCTGGACTAATATAAAAAATACTTTTGAAATAAGTCTGGATGACCTATATTTCCTGTTATACTACAGGTAAATAAAGAACAGAGTATAGCTTGTTGTTTAAATGATATATATATATTGCGCCGCCCAAACTGGAATAAAATTTGCTATCAAGTGACGATTTGAATATTACATGTGTGTTAACCGGCAGTGTTTAAAACTATTTTACAGTTGAAGGATAACAGTGAAATAGTCCATTGTTTAATATCCTTTTTCAAATTAAATGCGTTTTATTGATCAGATTTTATGGTTTATTCGTGGCAATAGCCGTTAAATAAGGTACGTAACGATCCGCTTTACGACATCAGCTAACCATTCGTCAAAATATTTGCAACACGATATACAAAAGTCAATACCTTAACACAGTCATTCTATTTTTTACATTTATCTTTATACATATAAGCAGATGTGACTCGCCACTCTAACAAGGGTCGAAAAACATTTAGCGCAGATATATAAAGTTGCATAAATGGATGTTGTTGAATGTCATTGACAGATTTACTTTAAAGATATTGAACGCAGTTGTCGTGGTGGGGGAGACAAGCTATAGAGCCATCGTAGGTAGAATAATAGAAAGCTTATGTATGTTAACAGTAGATAAACTTATATTGCATTATTATTCTTTTCCTTATTTCTCCTATAAAATGTGATACATGTCATGGCGTGTAGTATGAAAACAACTTTAATATTACCATTACAACTGAAAACAATAAGTTGAGTTCCTTTATCATACATGCTATCTGTAATTTTCTTTATATTCCATAACAGACGTATGGGATACCCATGACCTTGAGCTATTTTAAGGTAGCTATATAAGCAGAGATACACAAAACCAAACATATTCACCGCGCAAATAAGGTGTCTCAAGCCGCAACACCTCTTTATTTTCTATCAAGGTTGAAACAACCAGTCTGTTAACAATCAATAAGTTGCTTTTAGCCTAATAAATATACAATTTAGAGACAAGTATATGTGCATTTAGACTTCAGTAATTTAATCCAAGCAAATAACTGTACACACTTTTCGTATTACTCTATTATTTGTGTATATATGACTGCATTATAATTGATAAGATGTGATTTTAGATTTTTTACGTACCTTTAACAGTTTTGCTTTTTATATTGCTTCGATAACTGCAATGTGACAGTTTATAGTGATGTCTGGCACTGGGACATCATGCCACATACAAGTGACATGATGTCCCACCCACTCACATTATACTGATACCACGCCGACCAATCCTAACCCTAACCTCTCAAAGTTGTACGCCAAGCGATGCAACTGTCAGTACCATTTTTAAAGTCTTTGGTACGACTCAGCTTGGGTTCGAACCCGCGACCACCCGCATCCGAGGCGGACGCTCTAACCACTAGGCCACTGGCTCGTTTGAAATGTATTGTAAAACAAGTTATCCTCCCAAAGAGATACGACTTTGTTTAATAGAAAATAATGATGTACACTACCAGCAAATATCACTAATGTCATCTCACTAAAGTATCATGCCTTGTTTTTGAAACAATACCAAACAAAAATTTAGGTGCGAACTCCATTTTTCATAGAGTACACGAGATTTATAGTTTCCAAAGGTACTACATTTTCGTTTTGTACTAAACTTATTGGTTTCGGTTTTTGCTATATATTATAACATCATGTGTACTGCGTGCTCAGTCATTTAAAAGCGTCAATATCAGCAACATGCAGTGCCATCAGTCCACCGGGGAACATTGTCAGTGGCCATTTATTCGCAGTGTATGGTATGGTCTGAAGAGCTCCACAGCAATAAGAAGAGTTAGCTGCCTGATTCCATCGGACAAGGTTTACTGCACAACGACCTTGTCCTGTTTGAAAACGGTTCAGTTTGGTACACCGATGATGTGGAAGGTTGAAGGCAGGAGGGAAAACAAATGGCTCAGCTATGAGGAAGTGGTTTGCAATATCTGTTAAAGTCTACTCAACGCACCATGCCGAAATAGCGTTCATGTCGTACGGTAACGAACCAACTAGATTGGGCTGTCAAGCGGACTGCTGGATGTGGTTTTTACTAGCATATAACTTCTTCAACAATTATGTGGTTGCTTCTTGTGAACGCAGATGTGGAGGATGAATATTGCTAAATACTGGCAGCCATAGTAAAGGAGTAAGACGTAGTGTTCCAGAGATTATGAGCATTATTGTGCTGAGCTGAAAATCAGTAAGCTTAGTATGGGATGATCGAGCCAATAGAGGAGTGCAATAATCGGTTATCGAATCGCAGATGGTCAGTGCTGATGTCTTGAGTGTCTGAGCACTAGCGCCCCATGGTTGAGCCAGCCAGTATGCGGAGTACGTTGTTTCGAGTGTTACGTTTTTCTGAAGGTTTATTCAGGTAGTTGTAGATAGTCATTGATCTGTTCAGAGTTCCACCTAGGTATGCTGGTGTCTGATCGTGTTTTGTCTTCTGCCAAATGGTGAGGATGCAAAGCTCATGGTTCGCATTTGCTTTATTATGGTGGAAAACGCAAGAGACTGTCTTTGTTAGGCTTAGCATTAGACGCCATTTCTTGAAGAAGTTCGTCATAACCTCAGGTCCTTGTTTAGTACATTCTCAAGCTCAGCAAACGAGCAACTTTGAGTTCCGAGAGCAATGTCATCTGCATACGTGAACTTGTGCGACTGTGTTACAGGTACGTCATTGAACAAACTGGGCGAAAGAAGAGACTCTTGCGGCAGTTCATTAGTCTGACACCTCCACAAGTGCAACTTTCTCTGATGTGCACTCTGAAGCTCGGCAATATTCTGTAAATTTTCAATATCAGCGCTATTAGATCTAGAAAACAGATTCAGGTTTTAGGTTCCAACATATGTTGATCGGAAGTGCTACGGACATGCCCGAAACCTGCCTGCTTAAAATCGATGATATTATATAATTCAGAATCAATTCTTTGGAGAATAAGGCGTTCAAATACCTTAAAACTGACTGAAATGAAGGAGATTGGCCGATAACTTGCCGCAGTATTGAGACCTATGCCAGGCTTTAGTATTGCAGTTAATCTTTGCCTGTTGACACAAGGTCGGCATGTATTATTCCCTAACAACCCGGATGTAAAAGTCAGCAAGCCATTCAATTGCTGTCGGGCCAAGATACTCCAGGAACTCACGCAGGATTTCTTGATTTGATGTTGCATAGCACCGTTTCAAGTTATATTGTTGCAAACGCATCTGGAGTATTTTGATCTAGTCCATCTGACTTCTGACAGCAGTATTGTAGCCACACATCTAGTACTTGACGTTGGTGCAGTTCTTCATGGGTGGTTTTGCCACTTGTAATAAGTGCTTAGCTACATTATTTGGCTTGACAACAGGGTGAGGTTGAACTGGTGTTTGCTGAGCTGTACCAATTCCAAGAATCAAGTTTAGCATTATCGGAGCGCGTAAAGATGAGTGAGTCTGTAGTTTCCTCACAGCGAAGTTTGCGTGGCAAAGTCCATGAAATCGATCAAATGATTCGCTACGTCTGGGTCTCCAGATTTTTCGTATTCCTTGAGATGAGCCTGGCATTCTTCCTTCAAACAGGGTGTGTAGACTGGATGACGACCACAAAAATAGAGTGAGTGGCTGTCTTGAATATGGGTCTTTGGAAGCGGTGGTAGGATTACTTGATTGGGATGCAGTGAGATTGTACTTTGACTATGCTACGCTCCAGTATGTAAGCGTATTTTGTCCAGGCTACTTTGCTGAAATTCCAGCTCCGCTGTGAAGAGCTGTTTATAGACATCAGCTGAAGTCAAATTTGTCTGTGTTGACTGTGTGGGAAGTCATCTAGAACAGTTTGGCTGACTGGCTGAGGATGGTCACCAATAGATTGGACCCAGTGGAGGTCACGTAAATAGCCCCACGTTGCTTGGAGTTGTTGGTCAGAAGGAGGTCATTGTTTATTTCCCACTCTACCAAGTGTTCCCCATCTTCATCGGAGTGTGAGTAGCCATAGTCAGGTGATAACTGTTGAAGTTGTCATTATAGACGGCTGGCTGTTCAAGCTTTGGAAGCATATTGTTGTTCCAGTGGGTAATAGGCGGTTTGTAGACATTAGCAATCATATACCATCCAACCAGGACCACATCATAGAATCTTTTTAGAGGAAATTGGAGAGACAACAGTTATGTCAAAGCGTGTATATGTAGCATGGCCAAATTTAGGATATAGAGTTCATGAAATAAGATCAAAGCTTCCAGTGGTATATCGTGCTACCACCTGGTCTGCTACGTGAGTCTCTTACAGACAAATAATATCTACATTATGACGGTGTGATATAGTGATAATGATGGTTCGTTTGGCTGATGAGCTTCCCATTGGTTTTACTAGGTTGCATGAATAGGCCAAATATTTGCAAAATGAGTAGTATTTCTTGTCATGTTGGGTCACAATTGATATTGTATATAAGGAGATAATTAAGCAATCAGTTTCGTTACGACTTTTGGAGTCATTTGCCTTTATTGTATTCTTGTTCTAAGTCTACAAACGTGTTTTATGCTGAATATAGATATTGGCTAAGTGTAAAAACAAGTGTATGAACTGTTGGTAGATTTTACAAACAAGTAATTATGACTTGTGATAACATATTTTTATTTTTCCGTAATTTACGAGTCTAAGCTCTAACAAATGTAACAAAGAATAGTAAACAGCAACAAGCTTATTAAAATTAAACAAAAATGTATTTTCCTAAAATACAAGGCGAAAAATGAAGAAAGAACTAACTGTTTTGCGAATTAAATCCTACAATAATCATAGAATTAGATACTTAAGTCGTATTAATTTAATGTCCTGTATAAAAGTCTATAGAGGTAAAAATTAAGCCCAAGGCTGAAGGTCTTTATGTGTTTTTTAATACCTGTATAATACTGAGGTATCAATAGTCTTTTATTGAGTCACAATAATATAATTCGAGGTTTGATACTTTCTTGTAATATAATTATTAATTAATTATCATTAATTAACTAATAATTAATAATTCAAATATATATGAGATAGAAAAGTACATAAGAAGAAATCTTATGAATGACACAAGCTATACACAAAATGGTATGTTTCAATCCGCGTGAAAGTGCATCTGCTATTAAATTGTATTTTCGATGGCATCTCTGATCTTAATTTTGTATTCCTGAAATATGAAATTCCAAATGAATACCGAATGTGGTTTGCTTTCATTCTTACAAGTGAACGTAAGGCGATGCTGTCAGTAAACACACTGATTGGGAGAAGGAGGTGAACTAATATAGACTTCACATTGTTGTAATGCCAATATCAAAGCCAAACCTAGCTTCGCGAATGTTAAAAAAATTTTTATGTGCTTATTTAATATCATATAAAAATATGTGCCTTCTCGAATGAATACTGTAACAACCCCAACATTACTTGCATTAACAAAAAAATTAAATAATTTGTGAAATTAGTAGCTGAAACGAAACCATGTAGTTGGCTGAAAGTGTATGCTTATTGCACGTGTGTGCAATGATGAAACAGGAAAATTAAAATACACGAAGGTATTATTATAAGAAGAACATTGATTTACCTTCAATCGTGCCAGAGTAAACATAATAACCAAAGCATAATAACACCTGCGAGACGAAATTACCAAGGGAGTATTTTTGATCGTGAAATACAAACGCACATGTTTAGTTGTATATGTTATTTGTGGATTTGAAGGAAGCAACATATTTTGGTCATTTTATGACTAGAATCACGAAATATTCAAATATCTTAGATACACCATATTATTTTCATATTATTATTATATCAACTTTTAATGGTGTCTCATGTGGTACGATCACATTAATCTACACTGCATTCCGAAATAGGCGGATATTCCACATTTTTTGCAGCTATACAGAGCATTCCAACATCATTAATCAATCGTTGTTGCTTGCAATCGAATGAATATAAAATAAACAATGTGGCTGCGTTTGAGAATATGTTGGCAGATATAAAAGACTCAAGTATTGATCGCAAACACTTTATCTAATCAACACAGCATTCACTTCCTGCCATGTTTGTATCAGAGTGTATATATGTGTACCACATTTATAACAAACCATGACCCAGTAGTAACAAAGACAGGTTCATGACCTTTTTTGGAAACCATTTGAAGACATAGACATCCGTACTAGAATCTACCTTGTCCCCATTGCATGGGTTTACGTGTGTGCAAAATTAAAAGTGAAATAAGTGCAACGGTCAAGTATGGGCTATGACATGAAGGGATAGAAGAATGGCGAATGACAGTGACTGAAACGGGTACAAAAATGCCAAAACATCCAATATTTGAAGACCTGCAAAATATGAACACAATTCAACGTATTGCATCGATTTCACTTGAAGAGATGTATTATAATAAGATTATACGTATCGCACGACAAAGGAAATATCAGTTTTCATTATGAACCGCAAATGTAGTGTACAGAACAAAATATAAATTACAATCGAACTAATTGGTTGTATAAACCGTACCTTTCTTTGAGGTCATTCCGTACATTATTTAATTATTCTGCGAAAACGTATACAACGTTAGGAAGAACGATATACGCATACAAATCTAAATAGGATTTCCGTTCGCTCAGTAGTTAAAATTTGTCCTAAGGGTGCATGTAAATAAACACTAGATAAAAGTAAAGAAAGGAATGTGTGACCTATCTTTATTATTCATAGTTTTATAGAAAAATTAATTTATATATTATTGTTAATTTGCTTATATATATATATATATATATATATATATATACATATATATATATATATATATATATAAATATATATATATATATATATATATATATACATATACATACATATATATATATATATATATATATATATATATATATATATATATATATATATATATATATATTTACGTTTATGTGATGAAATTGCTTTCGTGTAAGGTTTTAAATTGTGTTTATTTCATTTTTGTTTCATTGCATTTATCTGCAATTAATATTTTTTGTCGGAGTCTGGATTCTTTTTTCAGTAATAAGATATACTTTTTGTAACTAAGTTTGCTTATTCACGACGAAGATGTATTGCGTGAGAATTATCATTTAGTCCGTCTTACCCTGGTAAGAGTGCCAATAGGAAGTTAAAAGGATTTGATGCATTATTTGCGTGAGCTCTGTGTGTAAACAACCCTTTTATGATTAGTTCTTACGTGGGTTGATACTTGTGGTCGTGATCAAAATAGATATGTAAGAAATCAAATGACCAACCTCGCGAGACTTGAGATTAGGTCTGTAGTTTTAAATACGCATTCCGTATATCTTTAAGACAGTCATTCAAACACCTTGAAGGAAGAATTTGTCTTATATTTTAATTTGTTCTCAAGCTTGTTTGTTCTTTTGTTTTTCGTCTGATTTTTGGAGTTAATTATTTATTACCCTGGAAACTTAACATGTTGACTTTTACATCAAAAATTCTGAAAGATATTCAAGGAAATTTATTCTGGAATTATTCGGAAGCAAAGACTGTTATTCAATTGGGGAATTATTGTTATTCATACATTGGACTGCATATGACGTCATCGACTTCCATATTCATACATCGTCAGGACTCGAACTTGGATTATAATAGGAATGCAGTCACTATTACTCAATTCGGTGAAATTATCCAGCAAATACTGGTTTTTGTTTAGCAAAAGTTCGCGTTTTAGAAAGTCTGCAATGAACGAACGCTGTTTTACATATTTGAATTCTACAATTTCAGCGCTATTGTATATTGTATTTGATTTGTTTATTTGTTTGTGCTGCAGCATTTTAAAAGAAGTACTCATATTCAAATAATACATGCTATAGTTCGCTATTACTCAATTCGGTGAAATTATCCAGCAAATACTGGTTTTTGGTTTGCAAAAGTTCGTGTTTTAGAAGGTCTGCAATGAATGAACGCTGTTTTACATATTTGAACTATACAATTTCAGCGCTATTGTATATTTTATTTGATTTGTTTATTTGTTTGTGCTGCAGCATCTTAAAAGAAGTACTAATATTCAAGTAATACATGTTATAGTTCGTTCCTTTCTTGTAGGTGTAAATGTGATTGTGATTGTCGAGAATATTTATTATTTCTGAAAAACGAAGATCAGTTACGACAAATTCTTTACATTCTGAATGCATGCCATCATTTAAAGCATCACAATCTCGGACAGACACAACTAAACTGACCGCATGATAAAAAGGAATGTCTCCCTCAACGTTCTCCTTTAGCATAATTTTATATCATGGTTGTTTTGTGCTCACATCACAGAGGATGTTAATGATTTAATTTAAGTTACTTACATTCTTTTCAACTTTATATAGCTAATTGTATGTGGCGCTCGGAGATCATTTGATAATGAAGAGATATATCTATATCCAGATTGGAATCCCCATTCCTTGTATTTTGTCATACATTAATTTCATTTTTGACTGAGTAACATTTTGTTTTCCGTTCCTAATTATCATGCCTTCAACAATTTAGATTTGAAATCAGAAACATAGCAAAGAAGATTAACGTCTAAATCGTTAGATGAAACATGATTCACTGTAGATAACATCAAAGCTCCACGGACAGTGTTTCTACGAGCTAGTTTGCAGGTGTTATATCTTAAAGATTATTGAACCGATTCCCTAACAGTAATCAAATGCTATTTAACACATCCCTCCATTTTTTTTCGGGTATCAAAGCAATATGACCGAACGCTATTTTTAAATCGTTCTAAAGCCCGTTTACAGTCAGGGTGACAGGCAGAATATTTAAACTGTTTTATGTCTACTTCATGCATAACATTCTGACAAATTCCATACATAGAATTTGGTCTTGGTCAGATTGATCAGATTTAAGATGGCCATATTAAATAATACATTTTATCAAAGCGTTTACATTGGGTTTAGGTTGAATAGTCTTCGAAGCAATTGTCTTTTGAAAGCTTGTGGTAGACATGTTTTAGTTATTATTCGTTACAATCGTTCGTAAAATGCAGGAAATGGTGCGTGATGATCTTTAGCGATCTTCTGAATATGTTGTCATAATAATTGTCAATTGTGACCATATCTATATTATTAACATACATCACATTTACTGTTAGGCCAATAAAATGTATTCAAGATCATGCGAAAAGTCCTAATGCTATATGAAGTTTATAGGCAAGATTAAGCAATTCCTCTTTCATTTAGAAATAAACATGTGACAGCTTATTGAACATTGTTTGCCAGTTGGTAACTCAGGTAATTTCCCTCCCCACATATAGACACATTATCTACATTTGTGGCTTCATCTTCGCAAATATCCCTTGAAACAAATCGGATATAGTAGGACCTTGTTCCTGCTAGACAACACCTTCCTGATTAATTTCATTCGTAAGTGCTCTAATAATTGTACAATCTAGATACAATTCAAAGATTTCTTTCTTAGGATCATCTTTCTAATTCAAATAAAGCTTCTCAGTTTCCAGTGGATTTTACCACAACCTAAACTCATGCTAGACAATTGCATAGTATTACATAAATACACTCGATGGATAAAGACGTTAATGTTCAGTGCATCACTTGTTCTGTGGTTATATCTGCTGACAAATTTACACATCGGGGAGGTACTTTAACAAAGTCTCATGGAGAAGGGCGTTATTTGCTGTCTGATTCAGCAGATGACCGATCATAACATGATAAACTCAGCGATAGCAACAGTAAACTCTTGAACAGTTTGGAGTTGCAGAACGTATGATCTCAGAGAACAAGATATGAATGTTGAATATATGCACTTCAGTGTAACATTATGCTGTACATACCCACAAATGTTGGGTTTTAGACGCTGGATAGTCTCTATGTGCACTATCTTGGTGGATTCCGATTCGAACATTTCCGGTCGTTAAATTTCCAACAGTTGGAATTAAGCTAAAAATGACTGTTGATAGTTGGGAGACGGTTGGAGAAGTGTGGACTGTTTGATAACTTGGACATTATTGGCAAACCCTAAGAAGTAATAAGACTAGAACTCTGTGGAGAAGGATAAATATTTATAATTTAACATGTTGCTTAAATAGATATCAATAGAGAGTACTTCATTCAAATGTTGTCATATCTACGTTACCAAGCCAATGTTTGGTTACTGATATTGTCCTCTGTACGCGCATAACATGATACACCTAATTTCATGCTAAGTGAGGTTTTAACAACAATAGAAATGAATGAAGAATGCAGACAGCAATGGATCAAAAAGGAAGCCCAATTTCACGTAAAAGAGAAATTGTCATCTACTATATATCATATACAGTAACCAAGCGTTATCTACGCAAAATGCTTTCATTATACAAACTTTCTTCTTATCACGTCTAATTTACTAATATGAAATTTGCAATCGCCATTAACGCGTATAGGTACATATATTTTTGGATTTTGTTAGATTACATTGTCTGAAAATAGCCATCAAATACGTAATAACAACAAACAAACATCGTCAATTCATTTCACTCTTCCGCTCAATGCGTTGTTTCTGCTAAAAAGTACGAACAAGGCTAAATTTGAGGGCGACATCCATTCAGATCAAATAAAAGCTTTGAAATAGATTAAGAAAACAGGAAGATTATAAACCATGTGATAAACTGATGTTCTTGCTAACGACCTGAATAAATCGAAAATGATGCTCTAGGATTCTTGAACCAAGTCTGAATTCGATATTTCCCATGCTACCTATTATTAGGTTTGTTATGCTCTGTTGTATCTATGTCTTTATGTCTGTATGTCTGTCTGTATGTATGTATGTATGTATGTATGTATGTATGTATGTATGTATGTATGTATGTATGTATGTATGTATGTATGTATGTATGTATGTATGTATGTATGTATGTGTATGTATGTGTGTATGTATGTATGTATGCTTGCATGCATGCATATATATGCATGCACACACTTATCAAATAATGATTTCTTAAACTGTTCAATGTGTATTTGATTTTTAGGATGAAAATGTTGCTTTCGGCATATATATATATATATATATATATATATATATATATATATATATATATATATATATATATTACAAATAATTAAATTAAATATACAGAAGGATAAATGTACCTACATACTTTGGTACATATATACATAAGTATATACGTTCATACATCAATACATACCTACATAAATGTATGTACATACATACATACATACATACATACATACATACATACATACATACATACATACATACATACATACATACATACATACATGCATGCATGCATACATGTAGTTTAAATACATGGATATCTGTGCAATATTCATTGTCGAATGATATTTTGACATCTTGGGGAGCGACATTATAACCTATTATAACATATTCATATGTTGTAAAGAGTTGTTTGTTCGTACTTATAAAGAACAGCGTATGTTTTGCTATTGATGATAGTTGTACTTATCTACCTTTGAAAGAATAATTATTTTTCTTGGGTAACTACACAACTGGCTTTGGATAAAGACATTTGCTGGAATTATTTACAAATAGTAAATATACTAATTATGTAATTCTAACCAAGAACTCAACATTTCATTACGATAGAGAACACCAATATCCAGACTATGCAGATTTTTCCGTTACGACTATATGCTAGCGCCTTGCAACAATCCAGCACATTGACGAGCTTTGCCCACTGTTTTGATGGCGGTTGTATAACAATTAGATTCTGGCTGCAAGGCAATACTAGTGGAAATACTTCTCCAGAAACGATTTGCTGAAGTTTAGAATCGAGTTCTACACCTTGTAGACTAAATAATAATGATACTTCCATACTTGTGCATACTCTTGCTTGTGCATTCAAGTACAGAAAGGTTTATCGCAATTTCAAGTCTGAATAGTCGGCATAATATACTAGGTGGCGTCCGAACGATTCGCATATATCCCTGATATCGCAATTAGAAACATTTGCGTCGTAGATTTGCATCATTCTATGTCCATGGGTGTTTGTAGTGGTAGATCCACTATATTCGGTTGTTTCGAGGGGAATCTGTTGTTTTGAGGGGAATGTATTCAAACAAATATTCATCGGCAAAATATTTGGCAAACCGGAGAGTGACCGCAAATTAGTATGAGTCTCCATCAATTCGATAGTCGACTATATAAATGCCCATTACTAGACTGCGCTTGAATGCATTTTGCACATTATGTTTATTCATAGATTTTCATTCATCATTCAAAAAGTATTTCTTTGTTTATTCATACATTCACTGAAAATGAATAGCAAGAGGATAAATATTAGCTCTTCCATTAGCTTTTGCTCTGAGGTTGAGAATGAAAATATCCTAAGACCACTTATGATGATTATTGTCACAAATAATGCTATACTGAACGACATCATCATGGTTAAATATGAAAATTATTGGTGTTACTCAAATGTGGTGTTTTATACAATGTTCTTGGTAGCCAAACACCTGGCCAACTCTTAACCGTCAACCAAATTCCAAATAGAATATATGTACATGGTAAGCACACTTCATACTAAGAGAAGTATATGTAAGATAAGCGAAGTCTGAGTTGCATGTTTGAATTATCATATTCAAACACTACAGTTCTTTTTCCAAATTATGTACTTTGTAAGCAGGTACTTTTTAAAGGCCTGACAAAGAGTGAAGTCAGTGAGCAAGAAGTTATTGTGTCTTTACCAGCTGCACAATTCTTTCCTGTCCATCCACTTGTACAGAGGCAACTGTATGAGCCGTCCGTGTTTGTACAAGTACCACCGTTTTCGCATGGAAGAATTATACATTCATCAATGTCTGAAAATGAATACAAAATATTACATGTTTGTTACAAGGAGGATAAATATTAGTCCTTTGCTCAGTCTTCGCTCTATGGGTAGAAATGAAAATGTATTAAGACCACGTTTGTTTCTTATTATTAGGAAAATAACCCTATAATGAACGACATCATCTTTGTAAACTATAATTAATATTAGTAAGGTTGGTAAGGAAAAGTGGGATTAAATACAATGTTCCTGGTTGCAAAACAATTAGCCACCACTTAACCATTAACATATTTCATTAGAGAATATATGTACATGGCAAGTTACATATCCACGCGTGCATTCATATGTTTTCTTGAAATGATGTAGGCTGAATATTTTGATGAAAATAAGCATTTAATGGTTTCTGCATACTATGGCATCTTCATCCATGACTCATACCGAAAGGCTATTATGCCATTAACTTTATCATGTTTATGAGAAGCTGTTGTTTCAAAGATTTTCTTTCTTCCATCTTTTTGATTTCTAGGCCTTGAGAGATGGAAAATTAACATGATGATTGTTGATGGAGCTGAGTTGGCCTTGAAATCTATTTAGATCATGGCAAATAAGAACGAAGAAGTCAATACAATTTGTGATCATGCCAAGAAGTTTGTCACCACACCCAATTCTATAACCGCTAGAACTAAAAAGATAAAATCTAAACTTAAAAGAAAGCAATATTTTTTTGTTTTGTACTCCCTCAAAAATTAAGGATTTTTCCAAAACGCAAGAAACTTTAAAAGCTATAACACAAAATGTTTTAAATACCATGAAATTTCAAGGGAAACCTTAACTTCAAGGATTTATAAGGTTCTATGATTTAAAAATTTAGTATTTCTTGAATTTATGTTTAAGATGGCTTTTAAAAGCAAATTCCTTGTTAAAAATGATCTTTATTCTTTATGTAAAGATGTAAAAAATATTACTATTGCTAATCATGATGCAGTATTTATTATTCCACCAAACAATGGCAAATAACTCCATTATTTAGTGTATATGCTAGCATATATGCCCATTCGCGTCAAGCCGCCACCAAGAATATATATATATATATATATATATATATATATATATATATATATATAGATATATATAGATATATATAGATATATATATATATATATATAAACACTACAACATGCTTGGCCGGTGTATCAGTTGTCCCAAAAGTCTAAAAGTCTAAAACAACAGCATGAGATACAAGCAGTAAGTTCTAAATGCATTCATTTAGGTAAACATACATCAGCAGAAATTACCCATATAACTATCTTGATGTTGGCATCCTCGATTATTACACAGAAGTGGTATAAATTTCTTTGAAAAGTCACAAAATTTATACATTTTCAGTTTTCTTAGTGTATTTTTGTAATTCATATTTGTGTGCAACTTGATAGAATGGTGACAGGAATTGAGCTTTAGTGGGTTACCTCTCCCGTTTGACTCTCGACTATTCTTTGTCTTTGTGTTATTGCATTATACTTTTTATAAGTGACCAGTAATTACACTTTTATTTCTCCCTATTTTGTAAACACCTATGTCATTAAAATATTATCCCATTTTGGCTCCAACAAAAAAGAATAGGATTTGGTTCAATGCTTGCAATTAGGCTAATTGGCCTGGACTGACCCTGATGCTTATTTAATTGGATTATGAATTTCTCCACCAACTTAGCTCCTTGAGTTCCCTCTATATCAATAGACATAAGGAAAACATAATAATATACAACCTACTGTTAATTAAGTGATGGCATAAAAACAAACGTCATGATATCTGAATAAAATCAAAACACAATGTTGCCTACCTGCTTGAACCATTCTAATGGTGATATTGTTTGTTCCAGCAATATTGAGCCCCTGGCTAATATAATCTCCCAAAATTTGCTGCTCATTTGAAAGGTCAAGTTTCACCTGTGTAATAAAGTACATTTAAAACAGGAATAGGATTTATTTTTCATATCAATCATGATCAACAATAATATGTAAGGAACTCATGCATGCATTACTTTCTATTATAACTGGAAAAAAATAGAAAGTTAAGATTTTATTAAACAATAAATATGGCAGGACAAGATTGAACTATACCATTTTTAAACTTGGAGCTCTTTCTGTACATCAAGCTACACAAATGTACTATGCTAGAATTGATATCTATTTCATAAAAGTAAAAGGAAACAACTTAAAGCCCTAATACTGCCATTTATTTGTAAATATTACCATTCTTTCAATATAGCTAGTCTGGAAACAAGCAAATGATTTGTTTAAAAAAAACTACCTGACATAAACCATTCTTTAAACAACATCTTTTTCAGATGGCAAACAGTTTGATTCGAAAGGGTGTGAAGAGCAACATGTCTGCGTTTTTTTAGCAGATCTGAGAAGAAAAATCATCTATATTTTAAAAATAAGATTCATGTGAATACTGTTGAACAGCTGGCGTGATGGAATACTTTGAATGGCTAACATGAGCTGTAGACAACACTGCTGTTGGAGATTTCCATATAAAATGGTAAGTAATTAACATATACTTGTGTAAAATAATGTATTTCAGTTAGGCTTTGAAAGAAAAGAATAATCATAAATGTTAGGCAGAGTATTAAATCCGAATTAAGAAAAATGTATCATATAAGGATGACCTACCATATCCAATGCAAAGTGGTGTTAGCTTCGAATGTTTACAATGGTAATATCATGAAATCTTGTGTTCCAACTTCTGAATGAAATCGGTTAACCCAAGGATGGATGTCTTTGATCAACATTAATTTGTACGCATGTGAGAAATGAATGTGGTTTCTCAATTCAAATGAGAAATTATGTGGCTCAATGTAATAAAATGTTTATGCTATAAAGTTTTAATGTCACCCAATGACATTTCTGATCTTTCAAATACTCATATTATTCAGTCGATTTGGAGGATATGATGTTTGCACATAACGGTGGGAATGAGGCTTTTAATATTCTCATTGCTGAGAAAGGCCTGATTTTGCTAATGAGGAAAATAAAAATATGTACAAACATTACCACAAGAGCTGCAGCATCTCACACATAAAGTCAGATAAGAAATTAATGGCACAGGAAGAGATAGTAAAATGGCAGTATAGGCAAATATAACAAAAAGAATTAAACAAATTCCGACTCTGGCTCCAGCTCATTCGGCAATTAATTAAGTTTCATGTCTTCATGTTCCTAAAGCACAGTGAAGAAATTGATGAGTGTCGATGACCTTAAGATTTTACAATGATTGACATATAACATAGCATCCTAAGCACACATTGGTCCTTCTTTGAACCTCACAATAGCATTAAGATGCAAATGAGAGCTAAAGCAACCATGAAGTATATACAGTACATGCGACCTTGACCTTGAAGTTAAATGTGAAATGCAACACATCTCATGAAGCTTGTACTGTCACACAGAACATAAATTCAGACCAAGTGTTTTTGACAAAAAAATGTTGACATTTTGGGGGCAATTTTTAATCCATACAATTAACCATTTGTGTGGACATAGCATACTTGAAATTGGTTAGAAAATGTACATGCCAGGATATAGATCACATGAATATATGTGAACAGTAGCTAAATGCAAATACATGATGTTAACAAAGCTTAATATGTAACTTACATTCACCTTCCATTCAGGAAGTAGCAATTGCAATGCAATCAATATTTCAAGTTTCATGATTCAAACATAAACAGCACCCAATAAATGTACTTAAACACAGAACTCCAACAAAGTCAGAAGCATTAAATACATGGTAAATAACTTCATTTTGCAATAGAACACAAAATACAGATCAAAGAGAACTTATTTTCCAATAAGAGTGCAATACGTAGCAAGTCGCAAGGACACACCAAAAGGCAACCCAAATGAAGTTACTGGCAAGCTTTCTTACATATCGACACTGACAAAACCAAAGACTTGAACCCACAAGGAGAGACAAGACATGGCAGTCACCGTATCAGTAAAGTAAAGTGCTTTAAAATACTTGGTCACCAATGTCCATAAAGGACATTGTGTATATACAGTATATGCATCGTGTTTTATGAAAAATATTTGTCCCCATAGCAGACAATAATCCTTTTCACATTGTGTCTCAGACAAGAAATCATAGACTGGACTGCTTATATAGTGGATTTCAATGGACATATTTATTAATTATGTAAACAGTGTCAAATTACTGATAATCACCAAAATGGAACCAAATCTTTAGGATAAGATTTGATGAGTACATGAACAAATTACTGTTACAGATTAAAACAGTAAGAAACAAAGGTGAAAAAGGTGAGCCCAGAAAAATATATTCTTATAAGCATTTTTTCCTAATTTAGCAGCTATGGTTAATTTCTCCATATGTCCATCATCTTTTGCAATTCAGCAAGATGCCTCCTGTTATACTAATTTAGTTGTGAAATTAGTATATGTAGTAGATTTGATTGTATTTGATATACAATTAAACATATTTTCTCGTTTTGTACATCGGTTTGTTTTGAGTTTTATATAAATGAATTTTCTTCTTATTCAATGCACCAGTGCAACATGGAACAGTAGCTTGTACATGTGTGAACTATCCTGACTGGATGCAGGAAACTACTGTAACAACCTTTAATGTAAGATACTCATTAAGCCAGTGCCTTTAGATGCATGTAAAGCAAGCGACAACATTAATAACTTGATTTTCTTTATTGAAATCATGTTGCAGAATGACATGAATGGTTAGTGATATAGTAAAACAGCCAATACAGTGTATGCAATTCTGTGCCTTTCCAAAAACTCTGTACTCTCTCATAAACAATGTTATTATCATAGTTGTAGGTAAATCACTTTTATCTTAATATATGATGCCATGTTATTCTTGTAGAATAAATTTTAGAATGAATTACGACATGCATGTCATAATGTACCATTGTTCTTGATCTTACGTATTTGATATAAACTGTATGCGTTAATTTGTAATCTTAACTCGGGATGTATATGTATTACTGCTTTCATTAATTTCTTCAAAGTGGGATTTGGAAATAGTATGAAAATAAAAGGAAAACTATTACAAATTATTACCCAGTACATGAACATTTTATCATTTATTGAGGAAAGAAAACATCGATGTTACTGCTTGATGGAGAACAGTTTGTAATGTAAACTGTAGCCAAGCAATGTATTGTGATGTACACTACATTATTGGTAGGTGGGATAATGCTGATGAAATTGAAAACTTCATTTTTCTATGTTATGCATGTTTGTTTTGATGTATCCCTAGCTAGGACACTTATAAACATATAAAACAAGAAATGTAACCACTGTAGAGAAAATGGTATGAAATTGATGCATGTCATTATCAGGTTTGTGCTGTTGGGGTTTCTCCTCTCTGTTTAGTGTGTCAACTCAGTGAGAGAATACAAAAGAATTATCAAGGGATGCCACGAAAAACCCACCATGGTTGTAATAAAGTCTGAAACCGTCTTCCACTAGATTAAGTTGATGTTCACTAGAATGGGTGGAAACTACACCAGACTAAGTGCACTTCGACTATCCACTTAATCCCTGCCCCCATTCATCCAATGCCTGCATAGTTGGATGCTAAAATCTTGCATAGAAATGAGCTAAATGCAACAACTTAATCAAAGCAAGACAAGACAAAATATGGATCACAGCAGGATTCTTTTGTTGTTAGAAATTGTTACAAGTAGAGATGCATATTATCATCAATTATACATAAAAGAGACTAAATAATGAACATTTAAACAAACGTTCTGTCAAGTTAGTAAAACCGAAAATATGGGTCATAATTAGCTAGTATCAAACTAGGAGACCAGTTAACACAAAGATGTATCGTCTAAATTAGATTTATGGTTCTAGATTGGATATTATGTACATATCATACAAACACTAAGCCAGTCAAGTGTGAGGTGTAGTGATTTTTATTGTGTGTGTTTGGTAACCAAACAGTTTTATTATTCCTGCACAGACAAGACTTGAGAATTAAACAAAACATAGCTGAACCAAAGACTGTGATAAATGAATCACACTGACCTCCATTCGACATAAGGGAGCAGATCCTGTCTGAATACATTCTATTACCAGATCTCTAGAGATAAGGTATATAACTATAAGTTATAGTGTGCAAAAAACCTGAACAAAGTACAAAACTCCTACCCAGAATGTACACATACAACAATTAGGCTCATATGTAGTAGGTGGTATCAACCAAGTCAAAAAGATTGCTTAAGAGCTAGAACACAAGAATGACAGATGTATTGTGGCAGAACTGATTCTGGGAGTTAGTTGGGGACAAGAATGACAGAGATGCATTGATGCTGTACTGGTTTTGGTGATATGGACACAAGAATGAATGAGTCTGCATCGAGGCTGTACTAATTCTAAGAGTAGTACAATAGCTCTTCCCAACTTCATACACAGGTCAGATATAAAAAAGGAGTCAGTTTCTTTTTGCAAACAAAATAAATGTCTGTGTCCTCATTGTGCCATTCCTGCAGTGAGCAGAAAGGTATAAAGTTTTCAAAACAACGATTACTTAAGGCAAATAACCCAAAAAAATGAAACATGGATTTCTTCTTAAAATTGCAGCTAACAATACCCAGAATCAGATCGAGAGCAAAGATACTTACAAATAAGATGCTGGTGATCTGGAACTTGTCCTTCTCTTCAATGGTTTTTATTGTGTATATTTCCTGGTCTTCAATTTGGTTGCTTCCCTTGAACAATTGCACTACAGGTAGAGGATTCCCATTTACAACACAGGTGACATTTCCATTGTCATTTCCATACCAGTTGTAAAATGGACCCTGTGGCTGGTTGTTGAATTTAGCAGCATCTGCAATACAGAAATAAATGGTTTGAAGTGCCAAAAGTACCAATTTTCAACATTTTCATCTTCATTAAAAATCTATTTATTATAAACATACTATCTATTTTTTCTAGATCATTATATTACCATTTTATATTTAGCGATATTACTAATTAATTATTTTGTGTGCTTCTATATCTTTCTGCCATTGTTTATGAGTTCTTCTACAGTGCTGTCATAAGTAGTGGTGTTTGGGAAATAGTATTTTTAAAAGAGGAATTTTAAATACTTTTTGGCATGAAAAGAACTTATTAAAGCAGCAGTTAGAGCTTGGAGATCATACATGATTTTGTCAGTAATTCAACAAACATTTCCATGCCCAAACAGAAGCCCAATTTCATTAAAAAAAAACAAAACAACATAAATATAAGGAATAACAATGGATCTGGTAGCTTCCCCCACCAATATGTAATAAAAACTACTTTGATCTCTGATTTTCAGAAAAATAATTTCTACTCTTAATTATGCACTATAGCAATTATGGCTATCACTAAGATGTAAAAGATATGCACTGCACCAATGAACAATCCAAGGACTTACATAAACTCCCTGACTGTTGTCAATTTCTTGTTGGAAATTGACTAAGAGTTCAATAATATGAACAAAGTGAAGGAGAGGCATGTATACCAGGTTGGTATATGTGTGATAAATTTCTACCCAGATGGACAAACTGTTGAGGTGGACAGATCAGACATAACTCAATCAGAAAACCTTGATGATTTACAAGAGAGAGGTATTCATTCTTTCCTTGGACTAGATTTGAACATAACCAATATTTCTTGAGGATGACATAAAAAATACACCACTGCATAAATAAAATGAAGATAAATGGAACAGGGACACAACACCAATGAGTTGTTTCATGAAGACCCAAGGACTCGAGTTTAACCTGAGAGAGAGAGTGCAAACCTGATAACAATTTCCTCAGTATGAAAACACAGAAATTTCAGTGAGGATAGATGTATGGGAACATAAAAAATATGCTTGTCAGATTAAGATTGATGGCAAATTCATATGGATGATTTGTGAGGCAAGCTAATCTTATTGGCTCCATCTTGAATTTCAGTTGAAGTATGAACTAATTTAGATGTTTGAGGTGGAGGATGGGTGTTAATTTGTCAATGGCAATAATGTCCAAAAACAAAAACTTAAAACTCCGGAGACTGGGTATTATAATCCACATCCTCTTCCTGCTTCTCAATGAGAGACTAATATCTTGCTGCAAATGTGTGTATGTTTACAGAGTCGGACAATAATTCCATCATGAATTTAGAGGACAAATGGGGAGAGGGTTGGCTAAACAAGATTGGAAGCTCCTCGCAGACAGTTTGGATTGCCCACATGGTGGAAATAATTGATCCAACACTGTATGAAAAACAAAAGTCTTGTGCCTAAAGAATTGATGTCTGCTGGAGGTCAAGGACACAAATCAACAATGAAAAGCTGAGGCTTTTAGTGTAAAAAAAAAACAATTTCCTATAAATTCAATATGACTGCCTATGACACTGATTAATATATTGTCTCCATATATAGAATTTTGATGATGGCTGGTTTTTGAATGAGTAGCAAATAATCATGTAACACTTTATCTCCTTTCATCACGTCTTGAGGGTAAAGTGAATGGTAGAAATTTAAAAAGAGATGTGAAGGGGTAGTTCTTGTATTGCCTGCCTCTGCCATCTACCCTCTTGGCAATGAATAGATGGGGTAGTCTGAACGTGGTGGTGGACAGGGTCAGTGCTTGATGTGGTTAAGCATAATATGTATCTATTCATACAAGATCAAGATCAGTGGAAGCCACCAAAGAATTCACTGCGTTAATTACTTTTGATATTACAGAAGCCGACTCCCAGTTGTGTTCATAGCTGACTTTACCTGCAAGTTGAAAATTGCCTGAGACACCAAGTCCATCAACAAAGAGGTAACATGCCTTGAAGTGGTGTACAGAATGAATTAATCCATCTTACAGTATGTTGGTGAAGTCTGATTGTCCGCAGCATAGTTCTTGTCTAGAACCAAGAGATCTGTAGAGAAGGTGTCAAAATTGGTTTTGTACCAACAAAATGCAATGGATGCTGATAGATGACTCTGAGAACAAAGGCTTTGGACTTTATTATCAATAATGACAGCAGTATGCAACCTGCATGCTGGTATGGAAGAGGAGGAGGTGGCAGACATTCTGAGTTCAGTAATATATTTCTTTTACTGACATCTGAAAGTTACACTCAGTCTATTTCATAGTGGTATCTGAGTATGAACGAGCATTAGGTTTATTACCCAACTCTATGTATGAATGGTCATGGCATGGATTAAGTTTGATAACATTCCTGAAGGTACTGACTAGACAATGGACATCTTTAAGACTGTCTCAGTAGCAACCAAGAGGGTAAGCCTGGTGTAAATGTCTAGCTGTACCTTCATGATGTAGACATCGCATAAGTATGGAAATTTTGTTAAACTAAATTCACTATGTGTTATGTATATGGATGATTGTTATGGTGAATATACTACCCAAGTATTGTAAATGGATCTTTCAATAAGGTTCCTGGCAATTATAATTTTCCATGGCTGTACTTGTCGAGGCCTAGCAAAACATGCTACAGAGGCTCCAGTGTCAATAAATGGTAAGAATCCAGAGGCAGGCAGCTGGAAGGTACATTTGGAAGCCAATACAGCATCAAAACTAAGGTGGACCTAGATGACATGGCTCATTCAAGTGACTTCTTAACCACATATACTCGGACTTACAATCGTAAATGTCATGTTCAAATATATGGAGGCACTTGTGCAACTGGGAGGCATAGAATTTGATGGAAACTCCCACAAAATGTCACAATTTGCGACAAAAACAGAAGATGAAAGGAGGAGAAAAAGTTATAACACATCAATGTTTTTGCTTTCTTTACAAAACAACATATGTATTGCTTAACTCTTTACCTCATGAAAGCGCCTTTGAACATCTTTACCTGATTCTCAAGGAAGAACCTTTTGATTCCTCAACCCAGTTCATACGGAAGTGACTTTGGTTGCATCTATATCAATTTCATGGAGGTATGGAAGCGTCTTTGGATGCATACTGTAAACATCATCCATTGTATGACCATTACATCAGATCACTAAGTTGATATTTAAACTCTTTGGTAATCTGCTATTGAAAGTAATGGGGTCAGGTTCTCCACTTTCCAAAATGAGGCTACGAATTTTATTCAGTACTTTCCTGTATTTGCATAGCTAAAATCACAACTATGAGAGCTTCAATAACTTGAGTAAACATTCTGATATTGATGTAGGCAGCAACGAGTTTTTTGAATTTATAAAATGCAGATGATTTAGTGATGTAGACATAAACAAAGAACTAGTAAAGTTTGAGTATGAGAAATGGCATTAATGTTTGGTCACACGACTTCACTCGCTTGACAGTGAACAAGTTTTCTAAAGATTTTAATGTACATAAAATTCTTCCGTGAAAAGTAATAATACAGCAATAATGATCAGAATGTACTCTTAATATTTTGACATAATAAATGTAAAATATTTAAAATTAATGTTGAATGTAACATACACTACAATAACAATCAACAGGCAAGCTTATGAGTATGGAGGGAACTTTGTAATAGCTGTTCTATTTACAGTTTACTGCAATACGTAACTTTAGTACATTATACAGACTGCCTAAACAAAACGTACATTCTATGAGATAAAAGGTTGAGATTTCATTTAGAGGGTGGGGTAGTTGCATTTACTCAATTTTCCTAGATGTAACAGTATCAGTAGTTTAGGCAGATCATGTCTTTGTTGGGATAAGGGACCCAATGGCATTCCCCTCCAGGCTGGACAAAGACTCGGTATTAGGGTTAAAGCTCAAAATATCTGTACTCTTGGTGATTCATTTTCCAATTTTACAGTTTTCCTTATCACTATCCACCATCTTTTCTATCAAACTGCACACATGCTGCAAGTACCATAGTAAAGCAGGACAAGTCATGAAAATACAGGACAAGTCATGAAAATACAGGACAAGTCATGAAAATACTTGTGTGTTTGAATTTCATGCATTAAACAAACTTCGTTCTTTTTGTTAAATGACAAAGAAACTAAACAAATAAAGAAACTACTGGTCCAAATGCATTAACAATGCCCAATACATCCACTATACCAGGGGTAATAAATAGATAGTACATGCAAACACAAATCATAACACGTTCTATTACAATTTTCTGATGTGGAACAATCCAGTCTGAAAATGCAAAATATCTGACTGCATATGTTACAAATGCAAACAATTATGGTCAAAATTAAAATAATACTGTGTATAACATTTGTCAAATTATACTTAATATATCTGAAAATAACAAAATTTTTAATGGACAGGGTGAAATTAAACACAAATTTCTAACCGATTTTGGGAAACCATGTGAACAATGTATTGTACAATAGAAGCAGAAACCTACATTTAGCACCACATGCCAGTGGAAATGTTAAGTAATGGGCAATAATATTTTGTCTTTACCTATATAATATAGATAGAAAAAGATGAATTTGGTTCATTTGGGATGGCTGAATTTGGGATATAATGGGGCTTTTGTTCCTAACAATAATGTGATCAGGAAGCATATTCAAAAGTAAAACTTGACCTTTCAATGGTATTTGATTCTGCTGAAGTCCTGATAAACTCTTCCTCATTTGATGGTCCAAGCATCTGCAATTATCTCCCTTGAAGAGGACTTGTTCTGGATGATACCAGGAACTGTATTTTATATACAAGTTTTCCACAAGCTCTTAAAGGGAGGTAAATCTTGTCTATTTTATTTTCATTTATGAATCTGCAGTAATTAATAATATACCATTGTATTTTCTAAAATATATATTTGTTTCTGGTTGGTACCTAAGCATCTTTTTTAAATAGAATCTGACTATGGACTGTGAGTTTAATGCATTCCTTGTCTAGACTACCAGTGTGGGATCCTCATCTCAGTAGATTTCTAAAGAGTTGGTAAGGTCTGATTGTACAATTCACTTTCAAGATGAAATAGGTGGTGGAGTGGTGGCAAAGCTTACTGCTGCAGATCATGCTTAACACATTATGATTGACCAAATAATAAGCATTGATTAATCCCAACAGATTATTGCTAACATGCTTACGAAGAAGGGGAAAATAAGCTGTATTTTTTTTCTTAATCATACCCCAACATTCTTCACCCAATTACATATTCTTATGGCACTTCTAGCTACAGTGCCAAGCATTTTATCTGAGATCCTTCTTCACAATATGACAAAAGATGCTAAATGTTGCTTTTGTTCAGATTTGTTGGGACAAGCATATACATGAATATCTGAGAAGATCCCATAACATGTGCTTAGTGTTTGGGCACAAATCTCCAATGGGTCAATGAAAGAGGTAAAGATGTTAGCACAGTGTGGCCCTAGACTGGTCTTCATCCCTTCTGTACAAGAAAAGATACTAATGTGGGGCTAATATGAAGTAGCCATCCTACTTGACCAAACCACCTGCCTCTGCCTAAGTGCCTGTATTAACTATAACAATACTTTTAGGGATAGTACCCAAATGATTCATACAACAACTGTATCTCAAATGAATGAAACACACCCACTGAACTTTCTGTAGGACTTTCATCAATTTAAACCACTTCAGTTACTTATGACTAAAACATTATAGCCTGTGATCATGTGGCAGCTAAAACATCTCAATTTTTCCCAAAACTTGGATTAATATTTACAGCAATGAAAAGGCTTTTCATGGTCAGCATAAATCCTGATTTTTCTCCCAACCATAAGCCCCATATCTTGGTAAATTACACATTTTGTGAATGTACTGATAAAATCAATCAAATGATGAAAAAGATCATTTTCAATGATGCACTTATGTCAATTGATATCTCTTTAAGTCCTACACAGAAACGTACTGAAATGGAATCCAACTTACAAAGAACACTTAGATGACCAAAGCCAGTATCATCCCCAGCATTATTATGGGCTTGGCACATGTAATCACCCATGTGAGAAGGCTTTAAGTTATCAAACATCAGCTGCACAGTGGACACATGGCTGGCCTGATCCTTGTTAAGCGTTACTGTAATATCCTTAAAAAACAGAAAAACAAAACAAATTTCAATGAAATGGTCTTACCTAATACCAGTTCAAGCTGATAAATGAAGATTCTAGCATAATATGTCATCATTTTTGTATAGAGGAAAATCCAGCAACCATCTGATTAGTAATAAACTTATCCCAGTCTAACAGTCTTGAAACCTCACTTCCAGTCTACTTATCCCAGTCTAACAGTCTTGAAACCTCACTTCCAGTCTACTTATCCCAGTCTAACAGTCTTGAAACCTCACTTTCAGTCTACTTATCCCAGTCTAACAGTCTTGAAACCTCACTTCCAGTCTACGTATCCCAATCTAACAGTCTTGAAACATCACTTCCAGTCCACTTATCCCAATATAACAGTCTTGAAACATCACTTCCAGTCTACTTATCCCAGTCTAACAGTCTTGAAACCTCCCTTCCAGTCTACTTATCCCAGTCTAACAGTCTTGAAACCCCCCATCCAGTCTACTTATCCCAATCTAACAGTCTTGAAACCTCACTTCCAGTCTAATTATCCAAGTCTAACAGTCTTGAAACCTCACTTCCAGTCTACTTATCCCAATCTAACAGTCTTGAAACCTCCCTTCCAGTCTAAATATCCCAGTCTAACAGTCTTGAAACCTCCCTTCCAGTCTACTTATCCCAGTGTAACAGTCTTGAAACCTCCCTTCCAGTCTACTTATCCCAGTCTAACAGTCTTGAAACCTCCCTTCCAGTCTACTTATCCCAGTCTAACAGTCTTGAAACCTCCCTTCCAGTCTACATATCCCAGTCTAACAGTCTTGTAAAATTCACTCCAGTCTAATCATGTAATATTTTAAGTCTTGCAATCTCTCCAGTCTAATCATCCAGTAATTTAACAGCCTTCATCCCAAGCTAAAAAAAGCTGAACAATATTCTTAATCTGAATGATGAACAAATGTATTGACAGATTGTTCAAACACTATGCCACCTGAATTATATACAGAATGGTTGTTCTGCTTCCGTACTGAACTTCCATAAACAGTATTGTGGCAGAATATATGCATGTGCACATACACTCGTATGTATATATATATATATATATATATATATATATATATATATATATATATATATATATATATATATATATATATATATATATATATATGTGTGTGTGTGTGTGTATGGAGACAGACAGACAGACAGACAGACAGACAGACAGATAGATAGATAGATAGATAGATAGATAGATAGATAGATAGATAGATAGATAGATAGATAGATAGATAGATAGACAGACAGATAAAATCAGTGTATTATATTTATATAGAATATTGGTACCTGTATTATATTCTATCTGAAAGTACTCCCCCTGGATTACACTCAGAATGATTGTATGGCCTGTCTGTTATGTTTAGAAAAAACTTATTTACCCTGTATTGTATTAAAAAGATTGTACTGCAACTGCATTATGAATGTATAAAATTTATATTGCACATGTATATTTAGAAAAACTGTATCTACTTGTATTATATTTAGAAAGACTGGAGTGACATTATAATATATGGTATTTGGAAGTGTAATGACCCCTGTACTATAATTAGAAAGAGTGCATTATCCTGTACTATTTCAGAAAGGGCATAGTGATCTACTATATTTAGAGAGAGTGATCTGCAAATGATAACTGCTCCACCATTCTCCTCTCCGGTAACATTACTAACCTCAAAAATGTCAGGAGGAACTGTAATGAAAGCAATTTTCTTTAAACTAGAATTTATTTTATAAATCCTTTTGCCTTTATGTTTACTAGATGCCAATACCCCAATTTTGATTTTTATAAAAATGAACAGAATGGCAAAATGTATAATTAATTCATGAAATGAAAGTTCTGGGAATGTAATGCTAAATTTTAAATTTAAGAAAAACACTTAAACGTTTGTTTCAGGCTGTTTTTTTGTCTCTGTTTTTATTCCAGGTTGTTCCACTTGGGTTTCTTTATTCAAGATAAAATTCAAATAAAACAATGAAAGCTAAAGGTCAGTAATTCATAAAATTTACAAATTTACATTTATTTTTTTTAAGTTCAGCACTGAAACTGGGTCTCCATGGTGGCATAAAGATTAGTAAATCAGAGAGAAAATACCTCATTAATATGCATGAATCTTGCTCATGCATGGATCTTGCACATAATATACCTCATGTAATATATTAATAAGACTATATACCAAGTTTGATCACCATCTAAAAATATTTATTTAAAAGAAATCATCTGCTGGAGTGTTCATAAGCTCAGTCAATTGGATGCAAGATGACTTGATTGATATGCATGAGCTCACACATAATAACACACTCTTAATGACATAGGCCAATTTATCAAATTCATCAAAGGCCAAATTACCAAGTTTGATCAAAGGCATATTTGCCTAGTTTTATTAAAATACAATTAAAATAACATTGTCATGACAGAGGTGGAAGAAATCAGATTCAATATCACCTCATTATCTGTACTGGTCTTGCTCATAATAAAAATAAACCTATATCATGATAATATTAGCATATATACTGTGAAGCAAAAACTGGGTTGGAAATTTCCCATGTGGTAAACTCTGAAAAATATGTATGTATGTATGTATGTATGTATGTATGTATGTATGTATGTATGTATGCATGTATGTATGTATGTATGTATGTATGTATGTATGTATGTATGTATGTATGTATGTATGTATATATATATATATATATATATATATATATATATATATATATATATATATATATATATATATATATATATATATATATATATATATATATATATATATATATATATATATAAGATCATCTCAATAATATACACAGATCTTGCTCATAATAAAACATATTATACATGATTATGACATCAGCGTATTTACAAAGTCTAATATAAATACCATCAAAAACAGAGTTGCTTAAGTACTGAGAGATCAATACACTGACTACAAAATCGAATCATAAAGATCTTGACAGTGTAAGCCCATTTAACAAAAACAAATATTAGGAATAATCACACTTAGGTCCAATTATATCAGGTTTTTAGTGCAAACCCAATGTTACTATGACTCACTGTTATGTATAGGTATCAATAAGGTTGTCAAACTTATTACCCTGTTAGCCATATTTCAAACGAACTGAAAAATCTTTCTGTAAAAATATCATGTTGATGCAGCCATCTATTTAATGAGGAAGTGATAAGATGTTCAAGATCATTACCACTGAGATCACATCTGATGTTAAGTTGGTATCATTTCCATTCCGGATCAACAATTCATAACACAAAATCTTGTAGAAACTCTATGTGACCTTCCTTTATGAACTAGTGATAACAAGATTTTCAAAATGGCCACCTATTAGCTAGTTTGGCTTGTTGAGGACTTTCAAGATTTTTATGATGGCCACCTAGTAGCCATTTTACCTTGTTGAGGGGTTTCAAGATTTTCAAGATGGCCACCTGGTAGCCATTTTAGCTTGTTGAATCCGAGTGAAAATCCTCTCAATGCAAACTTCTAGTCATATGGAGAAAATATTTAAGATGAGTTTCAAGATGGCCACCATGGCTGGAAGATTAACACCATTTTGTTTCAGATAGACTGCAGTTTCAATTTCAAGGTAATCACCCCAATTGCCATCACATAAGCTCTTATGACTAGTACATTCTTGAAATTTGAATTTGTTTTAAAGCTGGCTGCTATCACAATATTAATAATTTTAAATCATAAAATAATAACTGTGTACCTTGAACATATAGTCTTGCTTATGCTTCTGCAGAACCTACTTCATTTGAAGCCTGACATTTGTATTGACCTTCGTCTTCCTTTTTAAGGGGCTGTATTGAGAGCTCTCCATGTACTTCATCAATTAAGATTCTGTCATAGTCCCTCAACAACGACCACTGCTTTTTGGTTTCCTCCTGGATGTAAGGCATGTGAATTTAAATCAAAGAATTTTTCACAGCTATACATCTACAGACCAATCTTTGTTTCTTCACTTATGAAATAATAACCATTATTTTTAAATACTAAGTCTACACAGTCATTTGATGTAAGCACACAATCACTAAATCTTTTCTAAATGGTGCTTAAAAGATGCAGCACAATACACATAAGTGTTGCTATATTTTGTACATTACAAGTTTTTTGACTATATGGACACCATTTTGCTTCAAATGACAAAAAAGTACAATCACTTTCTTTATCTGGAAATCCACTTTCCTAAAGTGGACCTTAATCATTTAACTTGACCATCCATGACACAGTGGTCATTGTCGATTGCCAATATCATGGCTTGTAGTGGATGGATTAGGTTTTATTGCCCCAGTTATCCACTACAGTGGTGTGTGGAATTTGCTCAGCTGCAGTACAGAGTGCAGGTCGATCTTTTAAAATTATACACAATGACATTCAATATTCAAGGACTTACTAAAATACAATCACTAAATAAATGTATTGTGTGAGATCAAAATGACTAAGCAAAGACTGCATGGAGAACTGATTTATTTTTAAAAAAGTCTACAAAGTATAATTTTAGTAATTTTAATATGAGAGAGAGATTCCACTTTTATACAAAAAGAGAAACAAATTACATAAATATTATCAGGTTTCTTTCTGCTAGTGACTTTTAAATTGTTTGTTCCAAAAGAATGAAATATGTACAGGGTTATCTAATATGCAACTACTGCTAGGCCAATGCATGCAATTCAGATATATATGTCCATGTGACACATTTTCCTAGAAACTAGGCTTGTTTACTTTTACCATTAACCTACTTTTTCATGCAGGCTCTACAGTATTTTTTAAACATAAAAATATCCTCCAGTTTTTTTTAAAAATAGTTTTTATCTACTTTAAAGACTGTGTGTCTTTGGACATTATAACACTAGGTACACCCTAAAATATTTTCAAAACCAATTTTGTTATGAACTATACCTGTTGGGACACAACAGCAATTTTTATACACTACATGGCTTTGGACAACTTCAATATATTGTTTTTAGTAATTGATAAGTGAATTTTCTTGATCATAACAACATTATAAAAAGTGACTGGTTGTTAGGGGCCTATCGTCATTAATTGTTAGAAGGGAATGTTATAAATTGATATTATTTGTATTAAAAGTCAATAAATATAATAAATTTCATCTGTTTCCTTATTATCTCAACCCAAATGTTTATAATTTGATCAATGACAAGAGTTAAACATTAGAGGGTTGCTGTAAGCATTACAGTAGTAACTGATCCCTTTAGTCTTCAGTTTAGTATTCTTAGGCATTATAACATTAGAATATTGTATCAATGCACCAGTAATTACGTATTATTTTGCCCTGAAAATGAAAATACCTAACTTGTTAAAACCGTGTTTCCAGTATAACAAGAATATACAACAATAGTGTTTGGTTCAAAGCTTGCATATACTTATAGCATGTTCACAAAACAGTGTCACTGCTTGTACATTAAAGCTTTTGACATGCACTAAATGAAATACATATCTTGGATTTTAATTACAGGCATAATTGCTCTAATCTTAAATTAGACATGTACCTCCAAGTTATGAGAAAGAAATTTCAGAAATAATGCTTTAAAATAATTGTAATATGTCAAATGCTCAGACATATTTTGCTTTGATACAAGTGACCATTCTTAAGTATGTATTGGTCCCCCAAATGGTCTAAAGCATTCACCATTATGGATAATTGCCATCTCACCTCTGTCTCATGTTCTACCAATGTGAATATGTGAAAAAGCATGCCAATAGCTTCTCGTGGGTCATTAATTCTTTCCAGGGTTTTCCTGAGTTCTTCTAAACCTTTTATACTGGCTGCCTCGTATAGCCTATCTTATGCTGAAAAATGGTGTTAAACCCTACAACAAAATCAACATTAAGTAACTGGTTACTCAGAGAGAGTAATTTTGATACTCAACCGAGCAAGTGTTCATCCCTTAATTGATTTACAATGATACTGGCATCAATGATTAGTCAATCCAATATAGTTTTGGGGGCCAAATAATTTAGTACTGCATTTATACAGGGCATCATATCCTGCTAAACCCAACTGAGATTTTTCCAATAGTTAATTAGTGTGGAGTTATATCATAGGAAAAAAATGGTTACAGGATTTACTGCCAAAAAAAATCACACTCCAGTTTCATGGATCAAACAACTACTCTGGTCTCCTGTCAGAAAATAAAAGACTAATATGCCAATTATTAACAAAAGAAAACACAGAGACAACAAGCTGTCCAAAATCAAAGGTGGAATGAATATGGTTTTGAAAGTTACAAATTTTTGTTACCGTAAGTCAAAACACAAAACTAAATGTATCAACAATAATCAGCTAAGTGAATATATTGTATGTTGGTTATGTATAATTAAAGATTTACATCACATTGTTAGATTGCTTATACATCTGAAACAAAAAAGTTAATTCTTGAACATATGGGTCAAAGTAAAGAAAACAGCAACTGACATCATTTTTAAGATGTGATTTAAAGAAAGAGATTTGGTAAAACAACAAATAAAGCAAATATCTGCATCTAGTATTTTTTTTGGAATAAAAAAGGACATACAATTTAAATTGTGTTAAGTACTGCTCTGTATACTTTATTATAATACCATTCAACCCATAAGCTCTCGAGCTCCCCATGAATGATTGCAGATTTTTATTTACATGCACATTCAAACTAATAATATAAATACACTCATAGTAGTCCATAATAATAGTTTCTTCACAACAAATGAACAAGAGCTGGTGACTGATGCTATAAGCATTGGGACACCAAAAATGCTATATTTAAATGCACATAAATCTTGGGCCATGAAAATAAAATATTTTTTTCTGTGTTCGAAGACTTAGAGTCATAATAAGTGATTGCAATTTCTTCTTGTTCACACCAATTTTGCCCCTTGTTTGATTCATAAGCTGAGCACATAATGATAATGTCTTGAACATTCGACACAAAACCATATTTTTGCTAAGGTTATACAACCAATCACCAACTGATAGATAATAAAATGTGACTTCTAATTTTTCACATCTTTTAACAGATATACCTGGGTAGAACTTCATTAAAACATATACTCCAAACTGGAGATGAAAGAGATTTTGTCTTCAAAGGGTTGTATATCTTTGTCATTTCATGTTAACAAGTTCATATTTATTTTAAAGTTGTTTCAAATACTGTCAATCAATTCAATTTGATTAGTGTAGTAATGATAATCTGTTACATTTCTTGTGATTGAAGTTCACATATGTAAATTATGACCAGATTCAACAATAGACCTCAAGCAAATTGCAAAAACACAAATATGCAACATTACCACAACTGAACCACATTGCATTTCTCAGTCTATATTACAAAATTTAAATTTATTTTTACATAATCAACATAAAACATTTGCATTCAGAAGTTAGTGTGTCTTTTCAAATATTGGTGCTAGAAAATAACACATGACTCATCACCTTCCCAACTTGCCATTGCCATTTTTAATAAGCATAGCAGCAAATTTCAAAGTAAAAATGTCCCTTTTAACAGTTGCTGATGATAAATTCAAGCAAAATTGATGAAGACAGTAACCTTTTTCACAAAATTCATTTCATTGATTACATGAACAGCCACTTTTAAAAAGCAGACTTCAATACTGTGTAGAACAATTGGGTGCATGAAAAAAATTATCATACTCTCAAGAAATCAGCCATTTTATAATTTGATTGATAAAGGTGCTTGTGTATTGCAAAGTATAGGCATTCATCGTGGAAATTAGACCTTTATCATCTTTATTTAAGTTACAATATTGTCTCTAATTAGGAAAATAAATAATCATTATATTCGGGGCTGGATCAAGTCAAGTTTTGGCAGGGATGGGGGTGTCCATAATTTCACAATGGCCCTGACGCTCCTTGAAAGGGCACCAAAGCACAAGTCTACTAGTCCATTTATTCTAAGATGTATAATACCCAATAAACATGCAAAATATTAAATGGTTGTCATATTTCAAATGACTGTTGGTTTGTGTGTGAACATTTTTTAAGCCAAGAGGTCTGCCCCCCCCAATCCAGCTTTGATATTCAGTTTTTCATTTAATGCTAGAGACCACTTTTATGCAACAAAGAGAACTTATTATTAAATGCATTTTGCAGTTAAAGTTTAAAAAAATAACATTTGTTTAGTTTTAAGGTGCAGCGATCGTTTCTCACAAGAGATGATGTACTTTTATCAACTTCAAAGTATTACATTGAACAGCATAGCAACTGATTTCAGATTACTTATCAGGCCAGTGCCCAATGATGCATGTAGATTTCATGGAAAAAGTGAGGACAGAAATAACTTTGTATTCTTCACTGAATTCACTTTTATTCATCACACGAATGACCATTCTTAAAGTGAAACAGCATAATGTTTCAATGTTCATAGTCATGTGTGTCCAATATAAATAGTAAGGCTTTCATAATCTCTTATAGAACTTTATATTTATTACTGCATTCATACATGTCAAGATCCCCACCCTAGGACAAAGTTCTACATTTAAAAAGATAACTCAAGTTACTGAACTGACCTTTTTGCCATGGGGGTAGCCCTTATTCACAGGGTTCTACCCAAAGATTCAAACTTATAGTAACTTATAATAACCCATGACTCAATAGTAATCAACTCTCTTAGTGTTATGACTTACCCTCCTGTCAAAGTCAGTTGCAATTGTATATTATTTTCATCACCTTAAGTGTAAATATTATTAGAAAGAAGAGACAATCTCACATTATTCCACATTATGACCCAGAAGCCTTGTATATCACTAGTACATTTAAACCGTAATTACCTCCAATAGATTTTCATTAACTTCCAAACCCTATGAAGCTCAATGGCTTCTTTCTATAACAATATGACAAAATACTCAATGATTTTTCATTTATTTTTTTAATTCCTGTGTTGAAGGCAATAATCTCTTCTGTCATGAGGCATACTTAATTCAACACAATATGTCCAATAAAGTGTTGTCTATCCTACTTTACCACAAGAATTTTTAATTTTAATTTTAATTTTATTTTTAATTAAAATTTTTAATTTTGTGTTCTTTTAATAGGCTTATTAACCCTCTCATTTTTAACATGTTTTTCGACATCTTAGAAAATTCTATAAGAAACAAATTTATCATGCAGATATTTTGCATGAAAAAATATGTGCAGTTTAAGGCATCTGAGATACTCCTTTAAAGTTTGTCTGGTTTCCGAACCAACTCCATATGTTCTAATACTGAAAACTGTATCAAAATCAACCAGTATCTCCATAATTTTCCTGGCATTCCTTAAGTCTATATTTTAAAGGTCATTTCAGTAAGACTTGTGGACAAACCATAGGTTTGGAAGGTCTGCCTTACCCCCAATCCAACCGTCATGGCATGATCTACACCCACAGAGATATTAATGACACAAGTCTCCTGTATTTATCGTCAATAGCATAGGTCAAGTTCATTGACATTACAGACTTATGAAATGATGTGCATGGCCATAAATATGAGAGATAACCATAAGGTGAAGGGTGTGGGATGGAGATGGATGTAATGATAACCAATGTGTCCAGTATTGTACTATCCACACATAAGAAGTCCCAGAATCTGTGAAGAATATCAACAAAAAAATGTACATAAAAGAAAATTATAAAATAAACTTCCTGGACCCCATGTCATAAAATGTCTCAAAATGCTTTCCTCAAACTAATTCTTTATCATAGTTCTTATTACTTTGTTAGTAATAATGGTTTTAAGATTTTTTGTATATCAAATCATTAAGCATACAACAGGATTAAAGTGGTTACAAAATCATGAATTGTCTTGCCTTATCTCTTAGGGAATATACTGATTTCCTTAAATATGGGGTCTTCCACAACTCAATTTCAGCATTAAAATGTTTTCCATGTGTTCAATTTAGAAACTAAGATATTGTTGTATAAATAAAGCATGTGACCATATCAAATTCTTACTTCTGAAAAAACAAAACATATTTGTTTATTATTAAAAAAAACATAAAATCATGAAAACTCATTCAATTCAGTCAAAATCAATGTGGTCAGTATGTGCAATAGCTTATCATATTGCTAAATATTATAATATATGTAGACAAATAAACCTGAAGAAAGACATTAATAATAAAGTAACCTGTGCAGTGGATGTGTTTTACTTAATCTTTATATGACTAGTTCATGTAGAAGTCTCAACTTTGAATTGCGGAAGAAAAGATCAAAATTTTAAAATTACCTTGTACCAATCGTACATTGGTACTGGATCTCCATTGGCACGACAGAGCATGCTAAACTGGTCACCGGCCGTTGCTGTGGTGATGGTGGGATGATAAACTATCTCAGGCTTAACTGTAATAAGTCAGTAAATAGTACACAATGTAAAAACATATTCTGTTATTAGACAGCAGTAAACAATGTATAGATATCTTTGGTTATTAGACAGCAATACACAATATATAGACATATTTTGTTAATAAACATCTATACACAAAATATAAACATCTTGTATTATTAGACATCAATACACCAAAATTTAGACAACTCTAGTTATTAGACAGCAATACACAATATATAGACATATTTTGGTACTAGAAAGCAATACAAAATGCATAGATATATTTTGCTAATATTCAGCAATATACAAATATTACTCTTTTGTTATTAGACAGCAAAATACAGATATTTCATAAAATAGCTGGATACAAGTTAAAATCTTTTCCTTTATGAAATATTTCATCACAGGATATGTTTACATGAACACTTTGTCATGAAAGAAACATCCTTTATGAAAGTCTCTAATCAAAGCAATCATGGTATTTTTTAGATTCTTCATAATGGGGCCCTCCTTTTTAGTCAAGTAGGAAAATACAAACACCACCAATAATCTTAACAAATTTACCATGAACCATTTATTTTTATAAATATTCAAAATTTTTCCAAAACATTTATTTTTTAACAATTCAATTTGTGATCTAGTAAAGGAGATCATGTTGATGTTAACAATGGACCAACCTTCACTGTTTTTTAAAATTATGGTTTGAAGCCCCCGACCATTCACCCCTCAAAACAAAAAGAAAAGGAAGTAAGCAATCCATAAATAAAAGTAGGCTTACAAAATTCAGAAAGGTCCCAATGATTCTGAAAGCACTTATATTAACATATGAAATGACTAAGTACTTGATTTAACATATGAAACAACTTCTTAGTAATTGATTTAGCTTATGAAATGACTTAGTAATTGGTTCAGATTCCACTGATCTGAATTAAATCATTCCCATTAAAAGAAAAATATCATGTGATAACCTAATCCATGTTTAATACCCAGGTAAGTTAACAGCAAAAAACAAACCTAGTCAATGTGTAATACTGTTATGACTCTATGGTCACAAATTTAAGTAGCATCAAAGAAGCAAAACCAACAAGATTTATAAAATTCAAGAAAAAAATTAATCATTACAGTGAAAAATGAAAACTGTGAAAGGAACTTACAGAATAATGAAGTGAATCCAAATTCGTTCTTATAAAAGCCAATTAAAGTCCTAACATATGAAAAGCCACCAAGAACTGTAATGTTGTCAAGATGGCTATGTTTAGACTTTTTACAAATAATTTATTAGTTCTAGAATATTACTATTGTTAAAATAATGAGCACATTTTATTCATAGGGAGCTAGAGAGTTTACGGGTTGAAATGTACAAACAAATGTTTTTCCTATCGAAAAATATCTAAGCACAATATAAAATACGTCTGCAGACTTGCATCAGGAACACAAAAGGTGTGAATGATTCCAGAGATCATAAGCAAACTGAATGCTTAAGTTTCTTCTTATATACATGGTAAACAGCTACCGTATTTCGCAATCAACCCCATATGACAACGTACTATATTGATTTACGATGTACTAAGTCCTGACATTCTTTGTTTACATGATCTTGGGCAACCAAGAGGAATCCACAAAATTTTTCTGTACTTTATCAGTCACTGAGAAACTACACCATTTTAATTCTTATTACTACATTTATTATTACTATTTGTCAACATGTATGTAAACAACTATTTACATAATCTACATGATTTGTGTTTTGAATAGAGTAAATTATGCACACAATTTATAACAAAAAATTTTCTACAAAATATATGGCCATGAATAAAAATTATGAAAATTAAATAATCTTGTATACAAGAAGTTACAGAAAATAAGGATATACATAACAAATACCCAGGTATGTTAACAGTACATGATCATTTACTCCATGTTTAATACCCAGGTAAGTAGAATTTGTATGCAGAACCCTTTGTCTTTTTTCAGTTACTTTAATCCTCTCAGTCTTTGACCCCAAAACTGATGACCTTTTGCACATGCCAAGTATGAACCATCCATGAATGTTGGTCCAGGTCTATGACACAGAACTAGTGCTAATGTATGGAAACTGTTTTTCTTCTTTCAATGTGTGTGTGTGTGTGTGTGTGTACATTTATGACGTAAGGTATTATTCCATGTTTGATCAAAATCAGATTAAAAATATAGCTTTCAAAGGTGTAATAAGTTTTGACAAACAGATGTAAGATTACCCGATCAGAATAGTGGACCTAAATCATTAAGGATCTCATCCAAGATCTGAATCATATAAGTACACATGCCATGTTTTATCAAAGTTGGATCAGAAATTAGGCCTCAGGAGGGACAACTCAGTCAATCAAATGCAATATTAAATCATCAATATGTGAATCCCGTTAAGAGTGCATGATATAAATGATATGTTTGATGTTATATAGCTTTAATATTGCCAAGTATAAAGAAAGTGCATATTTTATATATTTTACCCTGACCTTTTACTCCAAAATCAGGAGACTTCTTCCTTACCTCAAGTTTGGCCAAGGCATGTACAACTAATGGAATTATGCTTAAACCATTTCTATTCCATTTAGTGTCCTTGAATTATAATCATTGTTCCATTAATTCTCAAAATCAGTATGGTACTTGCTTACCCTAAATGCAAACCATCTACAATTACAATGCAGAAACCATTTTTCTTCTTTCGTAGTAACCTTGACCTTTGACCCCAATACTATATGATTCCTTCTTATCATAAGTGCAAATCGTCCAAACAGTTTGGTAGTTGCAGATGGCAGACAACTTGAGCTATTGTGCAAAAATGAAATTGCCAACAGATGTGGACAGAAGCATGGACAACAACATAATAAGTTCTGCCTTATGGTAGGTATACCAAAATAGATCCATGTGATTAAATAATTTGATTTTCATTTGTCTACTGTAACTGCTGATTTAAATAATTGCCAGTGCTGAATAACACAATTTGCATTGGTAACATCTGATGTATTTTGTTTTAATGACCACTGTTTCTGAACCATACCTTAGTTTCCTTGACAGTGATTTGAATTTTGTCCTGCTTGCTCATGTATTTTAGACTAACCTCTGCTACCATCTTTTCAAAAGTTTCTGATTTAATATCTCATATTCATTGATTACAATAACACTGCTATCCTAAGTAACTAATCTTTATAGAAACAAGAGGGTCAAGTGTGTCTTTAATTACTATAATGACTGATATCAGCTTAATATTGGCCTATAAATATAGGCTGGCGGATGCTTTCTCAATACATTTTTTCAATGCTGTTTAAAGTATATGTATCAAAGCAATGATATCAAAGCTTCTCAATTTGTATTTTATCATCATCATCCATAACTTAATCAACATCAACTTCATTCTGTCAAATACTAAAATTTATTTCTGCCAGGATGCCCTGAGTCAAGTTATTCAAATTCTGTTTAGCTGGCTATATTTACAATTTTCTATCAAAATGTTATTGTTTTTCAAACAGTGGCCATATTTACTGCTCAAGGAAGCATAATTTGTATATATTGAATGGACATTTAATCAGGATGATCTCTGTAATATGTGGGTATATCCAGCAGTGTGCTTTTTATATAAAATCATATTGTTTTTGTGGCAACAGACATATTTCATGGCCTTTTAGCTTTTAATAGTATCACTTGTCGAAATTTAAAATCATATCTTGCTTAGATGATTTTCATATTTCAAAAAAAGTTTTGGAACCATTTCAAGGAATTTATTTAAAACATAATCTGTATTTAGTGGCGATCTTATAATGAAATGCAGATTATGGACCCAATGGAAGCCGATCAACATTTTCAATGCTGACGAAAAAATATATAATTCAAACCAAAGCATCAATGCACACAATGCTGTCATGTGCTGTTGCCCAAGATAACAACCGTTTATGATTTTTTTTTTGTTTTTCAGGATGGTTCCTGTGGCAGCCCTATTATACGCCAGAGTGGGACCATTTAATTTATGCTTAAACATACCTTCTGATGAATTTGTATAGTTTCCTGGGAATCTTAGCAATAACAAATCTTCTAATGGATAGGGGGTTGTGACATGACAGATAAAATGGCATCCCATAAGGTCCTCTTATGAAGTACTGTTACAGCTTTAAAACAATCCAAGTATGTAAAGTCACAAATATGACTTACTAAGCACTTTCACTGTAATGCTTTGAAATTCCCATGCAAAAGTATTGTAATTCTTGGCATTGAATTCCTAGATATTCTCATCCGTTTTGCTGACATTGAAGATAATCAATCCCACACTCGTGATGGCATACTTGTTCCCATCTACAATTATATAAAGAAGGTATTAAATACTAAAACTACATTGTATAATCTAAACATTACCATCTGTATCAACTAACTTAAAACAAGAAATGTAGCTTGATCACATTTAAAAGAAATTTAAGTTTGATAAAACAAAGTTTGAGATGACAGTTTTCAACAATTTTACTGCGTTCTCCTGAACCCCATAAAAATTATATTGTTATTAATGACACATGAAAGTGTTTCTTGAATAAATACTGTTCTAACAAGCAAAAGACAATATGTGAATGAAAATGAGGCTTGATCTTAGCTTTATTGAAGTGGATAACCCACATGACCTTGAGATCAAATCTGATAACCCACATGACCTTGACATCAACTCTGATGCTTATTATGACTCTATGATCTTAAAATAAATAACAGGAAAGAGTGAGAAGCAATAAGCTTGAAAACAATCTATTTCCCTAGAATAGAAACTGAAAATGTAAAAATAACTTATGGTATTAGTGAATTAAATCCTAAATGATCCATAAATTAAAACACAAGTTCTAAATAATAAAGTTCTAAATAAACTATTCCAAATGATTTCCAATGCTGAATGTGTTGATGTGCCTGCAGTGACATGCAGTGTCTAATGTGCTAGTGTACCAATGACTTGAATTTTAATGGTGTGCCAAATTTCTTTCAAAATCACGGTAATATAATCAAAGATATCCTTGTTTGAACTCACTATAATTCCCATTTAATGTCTCTTTCTAAAACTATTACAAAACACTTGGTATTTCCAGAGAAGATTAATTTGAATTAATAAGTTACAGTTCAGATCAATCACCAAAATGAACAACAATTCTTCCATAAGATATTATAAACAAAATTATATAAAATCCACATCTCAAGAGAAGAGGCAGGATGTGGGAGAAAAGTTCATTTCCAAAATAATCAGAGCTATACAATTTAACAAGGTTGGTTACACAAAAAATTATAATACAGAATGCAGTAAACATCATCTCAGCAGTTTGTGGGTAATTTCCAATGTTCTGAACTAAAAGATAATTGTATTGTTTACAAACAAAAATTAATGATTCTGGTCAGGAAGAAAATGAGCATGATTTTGGAAAAGGTCAGCTATAAACATACATCTTTGCATAACCCATACCATATAATGAACTTAAAAAAAATCTATCAAAAACTGCAAACTAAATATAAGAAACAATCTAGAAAACCAGCTGAAAGTTGCCCTTAGCAAACTAGCCATATAGAAAAGCTGACAATGCTAATCTAGTTCTTGCCTTTAAAAAAAATCTCTCACTTGATAAAAATACACCTTTTCAACAATGAATTTATCATTATTTCTTAACATTTTCATGACGTTTAAATGCACAAGAAAAGAAAAAACATTTATGCAGCATATATATATATATATATATATATATATATATATATATATATATATATATATATATATATATATATAATAAATCACAATACTGCAAAGAAACCACATGCTAAATAGATTTCTTTAATATTTTTCATTTTTTTGTAGACAAAACAGAAAATTCAGCCTAGAGTATTTGATCTAATTCAGTTGAAATGGGAAGACAGGGATAAAAATTTACTCACCAACTCATATTCATAAGTGACACATGAGCATAAGTAACTTTTCTGGATGATGCCAGAAGACAGTAACATTAAACTAATAATAGAATAAAAAGGTAAAAATCTTTACTTTTATCAAAAACATCTTTTTTAAAATGTTGCTACTGACAAATCATACCTTACATTACTTGCATATGTACGTTATGCAAATAAGCCAGCTGCGTGAATTTAACATATGACCTTTAATAACTGCTGCTGTAACATATTGTCGAGGTGAAATACAAAAATTTCTGAGGACTGGCTTCAAAAGCCAGCTATATGCCCTTTTTAGCAAAAGGGGTGAGTGGTGGAGTGCATTAAAGGTATGTGTAATTACATTCTTTTAACTTCTAATGGTCAATATTTATATATAGCTGGTCATTTTTCATTGGAAATCAAAGGAGTGGTTGGGTGGGAGCTTGTTGTTATTATTAGGGTGTAAAGCATTTATATAGATAAAATTAAACATTAAATGATCTTGATGAAGGGAAATAAAGTTATCTGCAGAATCATATGACAGTATATATATATATATATATATATATATATATATATATATATATATATATATATATATATATATATATATATATCTATATATATATATAATTAAGGTTCTTTCCTCTGAAAGGATTTTTATTTTAAAGATTCCAGGTACTTGTAATAAGAAAATGACAAATTCTAATAGTCATTCAAGAATCTAAATTCACAGTCTATATCCCGAAACTCCATAAAAATTAGCAGGATATGGTAACATACACACATATGCATGTACATGCATACATGCACACACACACACACACACACACACACAAACACACACACACATATATATATATATATATATATATATATATATATATATATATATATATATATATATATATATATATATATATACATACATACATACTACATATATACACACACACACATATATATTAATATTAATATATATACATATATATATATATATATATATATTATATATATATATATATATATATATATATATATATATATATATATATATATATATATATATATATATATATGTATATATATATATATATATATATATATATATATATATATATATATATATTGAGAGAGAGAGAAAGGTAAAGATAGAAATATAAATAGGGAGAGAGACATACATACATACATACATACATACATACATACATACATACATACATACATACATACATACATACATACATACATACATACATACATACATACATACATACATACATACATACATAGACACACACACACACACAACACACACATTATACCAGTCTAACAATCCTTTCTAGTTCTTGACACCACTTCTGGTGCTGTTTTAGTTTTCCACCATTTCCATAATTGCTTTTCATGTACCCAAAAATTCACAAAAAATTCATGCATCCATAAATTTGCATAATCAGTAAATTTAAGTGAAGATTGATAATAAATAAAATTTCTTATTTTCCCAACTTTATTTATATTAAATATTGCCTAACATTTTTAAAAGGAATAAACTTAGATAACTTTTGATAGTGGGAGACATACTATTTATACTTTATCATGTATTTTTTCCATGAGTGGTTGGTTATTAAATTGTATACTTTTTATTACATGTAGCTTTATTCAGTTAAAAATATTGATTATCAGTGTAGATGTCATTATACATGAAAACTTTTTAAGTAGGTATGGTTATGATTTAGATTAGAGACCATGACCACCACTTTTTCTCACTCAGTATGGATTAGCAAATTTAATGTCACTGTACAGCAAAACAAACCCATTACCCCTAAAGGATTATGTACAATGGATTAGGCATATTTATTTCTCTACCTCTTTTCTTTATAAATAATTAAACAATAGTAGATGATAAACACTGATTGTGGGTGTTAAATTTTCAGCACATCAAATGCACTTTTAACAAAATCTAGACATTTGTACAACAAAAAGCTCTCACTTTAATTGCATAATGTAACATACAAATAATTATATTCTCCATACCAAACATTTATGTCACAATACCTTTAGAACCAGTTAGAGTCTGCCTCAGATGTGGGAGGTTGCTGGTTAAAACCCTGGTCGGGTCATACCAAAGACTTTAAAAAATGGTACTAACAGCTACCTCACTTGGCGATCAGCAATAAGAGGTTTGTGTTAGGACTGGTTGGTCTGATGTCAGGTTAATGTGACTGGGTGGGACATTATGCAATATGTCTGAGGCATGATGCCCCAGTGTTAGACATCACTATAACCTGTCACACTTCAGACATAGCGATATGACTGAAATATTATTAAAGCTACATTAAAAGACACACCTATACACACACCTTCAGAACCAGCAATTCTGAAATCTTTTCATTAGCAATAGTTTTTCTGCAGGTTATTTAAAACATAAATAAAGCTTGCATGCTTTATAATGCAGAGTGTAATGATTCCTGATTTGATGAGTGTTATACACTACTGAGATATTATTATCTTATCATAGCATTTTTGTATAAATTACACATAAAATCATGGCTCTAATGTATGTATGGCTTCATTTTCTGGTCAATGGACATGTATCAAACAGACAAGCAGTCAAATAATACCCATTTGTGTTCATTATTCTACCATTTAATACATGTTTATCCATATAAAACAAGCCTTTGTGCCTACAATAGTATCGAACTGAAACAAGTCTGTGTGCTTACAAGAGTACCCACGTGATATAAGTTTGTGTGCTTACAAGAGTACCCACATGATACAAGTCTGTGTGCTTACAAGAGTACCCACATGATACAAGTCTGTGTGCTTACAAGAGTACCCACATGATACAAGTCTGTGTGCTTACAAGAGTACCCACATGAAACAAGTCTGTGTGCTTACAAGAGTACTCACATGATACAAGTCTGTGTGCTTACAAGAGTACCCACATGATACAAGCATGTTTTCGTACAAGAGTATCCATGATACAAATGTGTGCTTAGAAGAATATCGATCTGAAAAAATTGTGTGTGCTTATTGGAGTACCCATATTAAACAAGTATGTGTGCTTACAGAAGTATCCATCTGAAACAAGTGTGTGCTTACAGGACTATCCATATAAAACACATCTTTGTGCTTACAGGTGTATCCATCTGAAACAAATCTATAATCCATATACAAGTTATCTAGCATTAAAACCAAATCATTCTATGAAATGTAATATACATCATCTTTTGTCCAGAGGCATTATTTCCCACATTTCAAGTAGGAGTGTTCCCAATTCCACATCCTGATTACATCAACTTTGCATTTAGTGCAGTTCATTTAGAATGACATGAAAGCACTAGAAAATATGGATTAGTTTTTGTAAGTGGCTATTTGCACCAGATGTAATAAGAGATTTAATTTGCATACATATATAGTTGGTGGATATCACTTATAAAAAGACTGAATGGAAGGCATGTTGAGCAATGGAAATAGGACCAACAGAAAGAAAAAGCCAATGAAAATGGCATTCTAATACAACATGGCATCAGACTGCAGATATTTGTGAATGTATTCAGAAGCAGCCCCCAAAATGTCTTTCCTACTCAAATTTTCAGGTAAAAATGACAAAAATCTGAGGGTTCATGAAATTAAGCTATTGATGATCTCTTCTTTAGACCTATCTATTGCTAAATGTTTTATTTCATGAATAACTAAAGCTGTGAATATCTGATTTAACTGCAAAAACCATAGTGGAGGAGGCAGATAAGGGTATGTTAACATTGAATACATTTATACAAGGATCACCAGCTTTGAATATCTCTGCAAAAAAGCCTGGGGTGTTTTCTTTGCTTCTTGGGCTTCTTTCTTTTTAATCCTGTCATTTTCAATAATTTTGTTTAACTATAAGCATGATACCGGTAATCTTTTCTAGTTTCATATGGTGTTGTCTACAAGCCTGAGCTTTTGCCTTCATTTTTAGTGATTTTTACAGCATTATCTGCATTGTTCAGCAGGCCAATAGTTCTATTTTGCTTCAACATTTAAATGGTAGAATTGTGATGGAGAAAACAATGGCACTATTTTCTAATGTCCAAAAGTCCAGGTCAGTGAAAGCGCTGACAATGGTCACTTTTTTCATTTGGTCTTCTAGGAGATCCTTTCCAAAATTAATCATCAGGCAAAATGTCAGACAGCAGATTTTTGGCAACCTTCACTGCCCCGAAATAGAGGGACTTTCAAGCATCCACAAATATATCAACTTGATGGAAGGCAGTAGTCAATAATTTCTTGAAAATCTCATCTTGGGTATTAAACTCTCTTACAAAAAAGATAAAAATCACAAATAAATGTGGGAAAATGTATCCAAATGATTAACCTTCTCCTACACAAACTTGAAAAATCATGGTATTTTATTTGCTGCTGACACGATTCCAGTATAGGTCAGTTACTTGATAATAAAACAAACAGCTTGCAAAATACTTAACAAGGCTGTGCCTTGTAAATCAGTTACAATGCTCTCAATTTTCAAATTTGTGTGGGTTACAAACCTTCATGAAGCTTAGAGATACAATCCTCGTTAAGACAAACTGCTGCTGCTCCTTAAAAATTAAATCTGTTGCTCTAGTAACTGAGAATTTAAACTTTTGGGGACTCCCTCCTGTTCCAAAATTGCAAGCTATTCATGGCAAAGACCAATCTTGTTATCTCTTCTTGGTTTTTTGGGGGGGATATCACAGGCTAGACAAATTATTCCTAGGAAGTGCTATCTAATGTAGAAAAGCACAATATTTTGGGCTTTGAATCATGTTCTAGGGGTTTTATTTCTTTTTTTGAGACAGCAGCTTCTAAAGACTTAAAAGTCGTTCACACTAATGATTAACACTAAGTAAAAAATGAGTAAAGCAATCAAGAAACTACAAGCAAGAATAGGTAACATTTACCTGTCTTCGATCTTCATACAGTTTCTGTCAAATGATTTCATTACAGCTGCCCTATCACTGACTTTTGAAATTAGTTTTTCCATCAACTTCTTAAAAAGCCGATTACAGTTCTCACTTGCAAAAGATCTACACTAGCATCTACTAATGTTCCGGTATCCTCTGAAGTAACAATGCAAAATCCAAAAATGTTCATACATTTTCTGAGCAGCATATTTACTTATGCAATGTGCCTCATCTAAAATGTTTAAAACAGACTGGTTGCAGGTTGTTAGGTCCTTTAAACTAAGAGGACTAAGAAAAAGATGGGAAGAAGCAGCACTGATTATTTTAAAGGATTTGTTTGCAGCAATGTTTATATTTTTCAGCTAAGAAAATGACAGTCCTGCGGACATCATCTACAAACTTATTTCAATTTTTTGTTTTGACTCTTAATGCTTGGATCATTATAATCACATGATCAGTTTTTAAGACTGTCAGTTTTTTATTCATATCAGTATTTGTATTACTTAACTGTGTGTTTCATTTCTATAGTTTTATTTAAATATAAATATTGTCAATGATTTTGTTTGTTCCTTCAGAGAATGCTTCTCATCCGGAAGTTATTTGATTGTAGTGTATATCTTAGCATTGTCTTTAAGAACTTGGTCAACTTGAAAAATATGCTCAGGTGTGTTAAAAAATAATACACATCAGACCAATTTTATGGCTCTGTAATTTCCAGAGTGTGTAGATCGCGTGACATCATATTTTGAACACACATCATATTTCTGTTTCTATCGAAACATAAAGTATGTGTTCCATTTCATATTAGTTAATTTCAACAGTTATGTTATCTCATAAATGACAGAAGGAAATTGTGGAGGTACAAACCAATGGCAGCGAGGTCTGGTGTGTTTTCAGCAAATTGTAGCAATACAAATGCTGATGGGTTTTCCTTGCATTCCTTCCTGAAAGACCAAGTACTTTGTTGTAGGTGGACAGATTTTGTAAAAATCAAAAGAGCAAACTGGGATGGTCTGACCATTTTCTGCCCTCTGCTCCTTTCAATTCACACCAGGACGCTGCCCATTTAGGTATAGATTTGAGGTTGAGCATATAGGTAGGGCACCAAAGAGAGTCAAACTCAATGATGATTCTATCCCTTCTATCCACTGTGTGAGGGAAACTGACAACCAAGCCAAGGTAACTGCAGATGTATCAGAACCTTCAACACCAAGGCATCAACTGTGTAGAATTGAAATCTTGTCACTATCAGAGGATGTAACTTGTCAAGTGTCACCTCTGAAGAAAATATGAATGGGCTATTCAAAGAGAGAAGCAGCAAGAGTAAGTTTTTAATAACAAATATCAACATTTATCAACCATCAGAAATTCTACATGTATCATACTATTGGAAGTGTTTGGCACAATTTTCAAATAACCTATGTTATGATCTCTGAGCAACAAATATCTGTTACACTTTAATGAAGTGGAAGAGATGGTGAAGCTGACACTCCTGGACGCAGTGCCAAATATTGCAGCTACAGTATGCTGGACTTAGACAATGGCATTGTTATGGATGTGGAACTTTTACAGGTATAAAATAAAATATGAACACAATAATAAAATTTACATTTTTAATCAAACAAATTTTATCAATGGGTTTTGATGATTCTGTTGTGATTTTATTGTAATTTAATAAATTGTATCATGTACATTCTTAATTGCACAGTGTTCATGGTCCTGATCTTCATGATGGTCATTTGTTTACACATATCTCTTGACTAATAGCTTTCCACAATGTTATAGGTTTGAATCCTCTTGGCACAATGTGTATTTGGCTTGACCTCAATTCATAAAGTTTATCAATTGCTTGTGCATGGTCTGAGGTTATGTACAGACACTGCAGCTTCTTCCATTCATTAAAATGGCCAATACAAAAACAACTGAATTAGTGTTAAAAGTGGCATTAAATGCCTAAAAATGATTAAAAAACTGGCTGATGTAAGTTAAATATTGTGGGTGCAGCATTTAAAACCTCAAAATCAAATTTAAAATTACATATCATTTAATACTGTGCTAACAATATGTTACAGTGTAAGGAGCAGCTGCCACATTAAAAAGGAAGGTCTTGTACGGAGTGTAAATTCCTTAAGTACCTTGGGATCCTAATCAAATCCCTAATTACAGACAGACATGTCCAAATAGTGAAATGGGTGATGGAAAATATGACACTCAACATTGTTTTGATGTCTAGTATGTTGTTAAGGGTAAGAAAAACAAAAATCAAAATGTTTTTTGCATTGGTATTCATTTTTAACTTGCCTTAATGAAGTGAAGAACCAGAGTAAAATCAATGTCAATGCAACATGTGTTAATGTTTTTAATGTGGCACTCATAATCATACCAAATGTATAGGGTTTCATTTAGTGTAGAAGTGTTAGATATTTATAACATTTTGTTCAATCAGTTGGCAAAAAAAGATTTAAAAATTCCAATTGACTTTCAAAAGGTATTGCTGCAACAAATATTTCATAATGCACTTAATGTTTTTCTAAATATAGGACTGAAAAAGAAATTATTTGCCTTATCAAAAGCAAAAGAGTGTTCAGATATAAATCCATGGACAAAGAGTTGGAGAACCACCTGCATTAGACTGCACCATCATCATCTGATCAAAACAAAGAATTAATCCTGGAAAAGAGGCAGTATCAGTAAAGTGCATTCTGGCCATGGTGCTTTATTTATACCATGTAAACAGAGGGAAGAGCAAGGCAAAATAAGTGGTTGAAACCAGGCAGAAAGAATGGTTCATATCTTTCTTTTTCTCTAAAATACTTTTATTCTTGGCAACAGTTTTTTTCAGGTCCATTGAGTTTGTTGAGTCAGATCTGTTTCTTATTAATCAGTGATATTTGGTATGTAAAAGCATGCTATGAAGCACACATCACATAGGTAATTGACTTTGAAATAATTGTATTGCTCTAGTATGTATTAACTTCAACAAAAGGTTGCAGTTTCAGGCTTGTACATGTATATTAAATTCAGATTATGTTGAATGTCAGAAGAAAACAGCATTCAGGATTGGAAAGGTGTCTCACATGAAAACCTCTGGTAGATGTACCACCACCATTATGTAGTCTGTATGAGAGACCTGACAAGATATTGCTAGTCAAAATCTTCTTAGCAGGTTCAGTTGCTGTCAGCATCTTGAAAGTTAGCGTAGTTCAGGTTTTGATCAGGAAACGCAGTGCGGATCTTCTTAACAACACATGATGGAGTGATGATCATCACTTCCTTGCCCACGAATTACCAGCACCAAAAAGCAAATTGTCTATATGATGCATACTGATGTCTTCTGAAATAAAAATTTAAAAATTAAGATAAAAAAATGCTTTAAGCGTTAGATCAAATTAGAAAATCAAAAGTTTTAGTGGATAGTGTTACTAGTGGTCCAGTGCGATTTATCATTATTTTGTTTGAAATCAAGAAAGTTAAAGGATTCCCAATATAATCTGAGCATATATATATATATATATATATATATATATATATATATATATATATATATATATATATATATATATATATATAAAGAATACAAATCATATGGTGAATAATAACCCTCTCAAGCGTACTGGATCCACCAAGGGATCACGTGTGTCAGGGATTAATTAAAATAGATGCAATAAACTGACGACGAACAGTACGAAACTAGTAACTAACTAGCCTAAGCGCTTTCGACTCTTAATGAGTCTTTTTCAAAGGCAAATACAAAACATAGTTATGACAAACAAATAAACATAAAAACGTTGTGTTTGTAAACCTCTACATTTCTGTCTTCACATGTGCTAAAACTATAAATACAACCAGCTTGTATAGACTAGTTGCGGAAACTGAAAAAGTTGTATAATTCCCTAAAAGTCTACAAGCCAAAGCGACATCTATTTTTCCTTTGTGTACTTATGTAACGCAGATTATATCCCGGATATTTGATTCTAGACCGGTTATTCTTACAGTAGAAATTGAAGGATAATAAGAAGATTTAGAAAATGTTAAATTCTTCTAGTGCATAGTTTTCATTTTCTAGTCTTCTTGGTTTAGACCGCTTGGTTTCAATGTTCTAAGGCGGCATATCCAGTATGATTCCTTTTCCTTCCTGGTTTCGGAACTCCAGCTGTGGTTGTTAGCAATAGCGATAAGTATTATATCACTGAAAATGTGGCCAGGGGAGGAGAAGTGTTCTGCGACCGGGCTTCTGTACATGTATATGTGTTGTTTGTTTTAAACCCAGTACTAGACTGTAATGCATAGATCATCAAAAACAAAAGTACATGAAAAATTACTCAAACATTTTACTTACTCATTTTCTGGATGTTCTTTAAGTCGTTGCCTATACAGGTAGCATGCAACATTTAAAACATGAATGTCTAGACAAACTGGTCTGAACCCCAGATGGTCTGTTATACATTGTATCCCCTGGTATTCATTGGAGACATGTGTGACATTCTCCTTCTCACAACATACACATTATCTTGTTGTGGGCATTACCAAACAATGTCCACAGTTACACCTAAAAAAAGAGTTTATTCTTTAATGCAAATTGCTGTGCTTATCAAATTTAATCTCATATTTATAAAGACATCAATAGCACATTACAATTAAACAAACTGATTAAAGTCATGAACAGGTAAAATGTTTAGTACAACAATGTAAAATTGAACTTGATATGAAAGAAAATAAAAGTTGCAAGTAGATGCTTACCACAAAGAGGTTTTTTTTCATAGTTTATAAAACTCAGCTATATGCATACATGTGAGAAATTTGAAATTTGAACTTATAATACAGTGTACAGAAAACAAATTCACTTTTAATGTCATGAGGATAATATCATGCCTATATCAACAGCTGTGCAAAAGAGGACCTCGTCTACTAGGAATCAAAAGTACTTTTAATTTGTATCAATTTGTTCACAGGTTTTTAAAGCTTACAAATGGTATCTGATGTACCTTTTACTTATGAACGTATACATATGTTTCTACCCATGAAATGCAATACACTTATACAGCCTTTATTACGGGTGAAAAAAAAAATCCATTTGTAAACGAAAATGAGACTGTTGTACAGTATAAATATATCTAACGTAACTTAAGGCTGTAGACATATTCAGAAAACAATTACCATAAATTGGCTGTCAAACTATCTTGTCTTTCTTCTTCATTATCTTCATCTGCAATCTCAGATTCGTCGGTATGGGAAATATAAGGTTTAAACTGGTACGGATTAATTTGGGGGCCAGCAGCCTCATCTTTGACAGGACAGTGACGATTCACTTTCTACAGAATCGCAGCTTTCTTGTTGAGTTTCTGAAGACCTTTGTATAATATGACGAGACCTACTCGGTCTTTGTTTACAAAAAGTGTTCAAAATATGATGTCACGATTGTTTTCACTAAATACCGGAAGTGGTCGACAGTTTCGTTCGTTTATTTTCGTAGACAGGTGCGAACGTGTTATTCTATAGACGCCCATGTATTTATTACTGAAAATGTTTCAATCGGATTTTCTATATTCGTATTTTGAACATATATTCTCATTCACCAATAAATGAACTGAATAAATGTGGATACACTGTTGTGGACAATACAGTCTCATATTTATGTAATTTACACCGTTAAATCCACTTTAAGTTCTCAATTTGTTGGTAAAATATTATACGTAGATGTAGCTTTGACAGGTGGGAGGCACCTTCCGTTTCTAAATGACACTATTTTTTACAACCAAAAAAATTACTGTTAAGCGAAAACATTTTTCCTAAACACATATTCTACAAACATTGATAACAAACTTAATAACTAATAAAGATAAACACAAACTACCCCATATAGAAGAACACATGTTATTGCCATGATTTTATTGATCTGACAAATTATTTTCACAGGGAGATAAAAAGAAGTAGCACAAATCAGTGTTGTTTCAAATTTAGCCAGTTGAGCTGATGAAGTTTTATGACATACCCATATATAAGCAGAGTAATTCATTATTCTATTAAACAGGAAAATGTAGACAAAAAAAGAGGTGATGTAATTAGATTATGATTTTTAAAGCAGCTTTAACAATTTGTTTTTAATCATATGGCTGCGATGTCTGCATTGTGGCACTTTATAGGGATGTTGAGCACTGTGGCATCATTTCGCAGACTTGTAGCATGATGTCCCACCAAGTCACATTATCCTGACACCAGGCCCACTAATCCTAACAATAACCTAATGCTTATCATTAAGCGAGGCAGCTGATAGTACCATTTTTGTAAGTCTTTGGTATGAATTAACCGGGTATCGATCACACGACCTTCCGCATCCGCGGCGGCCGCTCTAACCACCAGATCACCGGAGCAGTTTGCTGCTTAAAGTAAGGTTCTTCTGATATTCAGCTTTAAATACATAGTCATCAACTAAACTGCTCGTTGTTTTGTATCATAAGTTAGAGCTGATATTTCTCCTTTTCAATGATTTCCGTGTACATTGCTTTGTCCTATTTGTTGTCAGTCACCTATTTTTCTTCTCGTCTCGAAGAAACGCTTCATACGTGCTCTATACACTACCAACACTGATAAGCATCCTTGGTGTGATTTCAACTTTATTGATACCACCAGCATCTCTAACCACATCAATAATGACTCTTTTGGCAATCAAAGTTCTTTCTGCTATGTTTATATCTTCAACTTCTTTATTTACTGAGAGCCCTTCTCAATAGTGTCAATACTTCCTGTATTTAACTATGTGACACAATGTTCAGTGGTCAGAGCAAAATCAATTTTATTATGAAAAGTAATATTAACATTTCCTTCATCCATAGTTAACTGAATCAAATTGTTTAAATTCAGGTTTGCTGTCACAGCTTAAAATGCTGAGATCATATCTGAGGCAATACAATGAGGAAGTTCGATTTTCAATAGCTGGTCTTGACTCTGCCCTGATCCCAAAAACGAATCTGGAAATCCATTTGTTTAGTTTGAAGGACATCATTCGTGTTCCCATCAAAGAGCAAAACAAACTCTACGCATATTATTAGATTCTCTAAAAAAGATGTAAAATATGGAGCCAATCCAAAAGAAGATATATATGATGTTTCCGGCTCTAGTTGATTTCCATTGCAGTTTAGATTTCTCGTATGCAGTGCCGATATTTTCATATAAAAGCTTTAATTGGTCTTTTTACTGTTGATTCAGGATGAAGGCTTTTAAAGGTTTTCTTTTAATTTATGAGATTTTTTGATTAAATCTAATGCTTTAGTTATAGGTGTTTTAGGCTCCAATAGCTGCCGATCCTCAGTGAAAATAGTGATAAAATTAGTGATCTTCGAGTTCGGAAATATTTGTCTGAACAAATGTTTAACATGGGATCTAGTTGACAAAGGCAGACTGTGTTCAACATGAAAACTCACAATGTTTCAGTGTTGGTAGCTTGCAGGTCTTCCGTCGATTGCTTAAAATATTCCAGAGGTGAAATCTGGCCAATACTCTATGTGCCTTTTGCTAACAATGTGCTTCCTCACGTCATCTTTGCTACCTAGTCCGAGTTTCCTCTGACCTTCGCCACCCCATGTTTTATATTTGGACATTTGTGTTGTGGTGCAGGTTCAGAGTCTCTTGCCTGTCGAAAAGTTGGCATTCGCCGACACCATTTGGTGTTGGCATGACGTAGCTGCTTACTAGCTTGACTAGAAAACTTAAACAACCTCTCATCTCATCATATCTGCATGAAATCAATAGGAATATAATTTTGTTTTTTAAAAATTGCAAGCATTGCATTCATTATATCTTCAATCTGCTAACAGACGAGTCGAAAGTACATCGTTCCTAAAATTTGACCTGGATTTGGCTATTTGCATTTCTAGTTACGTTTGTATGCATGCGGCGTGAATCTGTGAACCGCTGAAAAAGTCGTGAAATTTACACCAAAATCGTGATGGTTGACAGCTATGTAGGCTCCCCTCGAACACTGGGATGAAAAGTCATTAAAATATAGAGAAGAATGTAATGGCACTAAAAAATGTATAGAAGATTAAAAAGCATCACAAACTCAAGAACTGAGCATAACAAGGCATTAAAACTGTGCTGTGCTTGAAATGGCATTGAAATGTGTAAAGCATGAAATGTCATTTGAAACAGTGTTGAACACTGAAAGGCAAGAAAACTGGTGTGTATGAAAATGCATTAAAACAGTGGTGAGCATGAAAAATCATTGAAAACAAATATATGATAATAAATTCAATGCAGGAAAAGCAAAAATTCCAGGTCACTATCGCTCTAAGTGACTAGATGAAACGTTTGCAAACCCCAATATGATTATACATAATAATTACAAGGAATTTGAACACAACTTTATGAATAATTGGTATACAAATTTCATTTCATTTAACAATTTGTGAAGGAGGGAGGGATGAATGAATGGATACATGGATGCAGAGACAATCTTTCAATTAAAGAGACAGGATATAACTATACATATTTATCAGTGCAATGGAAACAAAAGAGAATATAAGTTATAATTACCTGCTTGAATTTTGAATGACTGGTCTTTCCTCCTCCAGTATGTAAACAGTTCTATACCTCCAGCAGAAGCGGAGCATGACAGTGTTGCCTGAGGATTACCACTGATAATCTTTTGCTCCAATGGACAGTTGGAAAAGGAGATATCCCCTGGTAAACAAGAAAGGTAGACTTTGTTTGCTGTCTTATTGAAATTTAAATGTACATTATCAACATCTTGAATGGCGAAGGCATCAAGTAGTGGAATTTATGATAGGTCATACAGATATCCAAAGTAATAATGTACATTTTACTGTCACCAAATAATTAAGAAACCTCCTTGCCAACGCAATTCAAAGTTATGAATTTTATTGCACAGAGTAACAAACACTGATCATGACCAAATTAATCACCGCTGTTACCCAGGATTAAAATGAATAAGACTGATAAATACCATCAGGACACACGCTACTCCTGGGCGAATTAACAAATACCTATGATGCCTATCAGAGCATGTTTTGTTGTGAAGGATAAAATTTACTAGTTATGCCCATCCAAACAAGTGCTGTTACCAAGGATACATACTGACAAATACCATCAGGACACATGCTGTTGTGAAGGATATCATATATACCAATTATGTCAATCAGCAACATCTGGACAGTACCACTTTATGTAAGAAAAATGAACAATGCTTTTATTAAAATTAGACATGATAAAATCATCTACTAAGGAGTAGCAACAAAGCGACAAAACCAACTTGACATGTTTGTTTCGTCTAGTGAAACTCCGTGTAATTATTTATCATTTGTATGTTCATGTGAGGTGGCAATAATTCAGTTTTCATTATGGCTCTCATGGTTGCCATTCTAACCCTAGCTAAGTATACGTTTTCAATAAAGGACCAACCAAACACCTTAACAAGACTTTTAGTGAACACCCAATGAGCATAAGGTAATTCATTCAGGAAGAGCGGGAAGAACAAAAGTTATACAAAAGCCACTATGACCAATATACTGGATGAAGTAGCAACACATCTTACATTCGGACCACCTAGACCATAAGATGAATGTGTTTATAAAGTTTCATCGCAATTACCCACGTAGTTCAGAAGGACTGGCAATGAAACACTTGTCATCATAGATTGGCAGATGATAGACAATCCAGCAAGTTTTTCTATGACAAGTATAGTTGACAAACAATGCCCAAGACCAAGAGAACACATCTTGTTGCCCAGAATTACAACCATTACGGGATAACAAACACCTATTATGACTATAAAAAAATGTTGTTTTAAGTTTTAATGCTATTTGTCAGCATAAGATAGGCCATACATGTTAGCCAGAATAAATGGTGGAGGAAGAACATGGGAAAGGACTTGAAAGAACCATCGATCTAGAAACAGCTACCGGCACGCTTTCTCTTTTTACCTACATTGGCCATGCATGAGACTCGAACCAACGCAGACAGGTGAGATGCCACTGCGACGTAATGGTGAGCGCTTTAGACCCTTTGGCCACTCCGGGTCCCTCAAAACACGATTTTCCCATGATACAACTGATTACAACTATCACATATAATCCTGACCAGGACTACATTATTCATGGCAATTAAAACATGTGATGTATAAAAAATAACGTTTTTTTATAACCATTAAAACGTGTTTTTCCAGGATAATAGTGTTCAAGGCCATCAGACCACATGCCGTGCAGGATAACAAACTGTGATAAACACCATCTAAACAATGATGTTGCCAATGAGAACAGGTATTGTTCATGACCATCAAAATAGATGATGTTCATCAGGATAAGAAAATATTCAAGAGCAACAGAAGCCATGTGACTTTCCATGTAAGCAATCTGGGGACTAAGTTTTGTGACAATGTGTAGGGAAAGCTTGAACTGGATCTCCTACTGCAATAGGAAAATACAGAAATTTAAACAGTATACAACCCAAAAAAATTCGATACTTAAATTAGCCGCTACGGTAGCCATATTAATACAAGATCAGCACTATATTCATTTAGGGCAAGTTAGATATTATACAAAATCTTTAGATGAAAACATTAGGTCAATATGACAGTCAATACTGGAGCAGCAATGATAAGATGTTCAAGGTCAAAGCCAGGACGGCATATTGGCCATCTAATTTGCATATTTTTATTTAAGAACGAACCAGACACCATACGTAGCCTTCTGATGAAAACCGTGTATCAATACAACATTTTAATGTTCAGGAAGAATTGATAACTGTGTATGTTTCTACTTTAACAAAGTTTAATGGAGATCGCTAGCAAAATGGGTGACCAGGACTTTTTGTGAAATAACTTATTTAGAATAAAAATAAATAAACACCATGCATATGATCCAACAAATTGTGGGAACCAAACATAATTTGTGTTACCTATCTCCACTGGTTTTGAGAAGAAGTGTGACGGGTAATTATTTTTGTGAGAACATGCGTTTCTTCGGCATGACTACAACTTTATCTACGTTGCTGAACACCTGACCATTTCACCACGTTGTTATGTGTAAATACACAATAAGCAATTGCACTAAGTTGGCTATGTAACTACACAGTTTGCCATTTCATTTTCCTTGCATATGTAATTACACAATTAGCCATTTCACTGACCAGGCTTATGCAGCGTTTTAAAACACAATGATTGTAATCTCTCAAACTATACGTTATTTGGTTACTTATGTTACTTCAGTCCGATACAAATTCTTTCCAACAATATAAGACAGTATATACTGTCCATTTCTCACAAACAAAGAATGGGATCTTTCGAGAAAGAAGCATGAGAGAAAATAAAACAAACTGATTACACCAGTGAGAGCTAAATTTTAATAATGTGGAGAAGTCTTCCTGATAATAAAAGTCAATTGATATATTGGTTTGTAAGCAAATGATCAACTCTTCTTATGAAGTTGTTTAAATATTTTTATATTAATGAAACTAACAGCCAGACGATTGTTGATCTGTATCATTTAATTACATCTGACAGCAGCTACACACAAAAACGTTGTACCCACTCATACTGCAAGTGACCATTATGGACTAATTAAAAATATTCAGAGAGAAAAAATGAGCTGTCTTGAAGAAAACAACGTCTGAGACTGTACAATGCATTTTAAGAAAGTGTCTTATACTTACTGTATGTTGTTATTTTAAAAGTCTCATTACGGGGTTGTCTATTGATCATGGCTGTACATGTATAAAGGCCAGCATCAAGTTCATTTACTGGCAGAAAATTTAAAGAAATGGAGTATGTGCTTTCTCTGGATGCAAATAACCTGAAAGAAAATGAAATGATAAAGTTCATTTTAAGTTCAAATATACTGATAATTTGGTGGGTTGATGTCATAATACCATAAATTGGGTTAAAAAATATATTATATAGGTAGTGTTTAGAACAAGACAATTCTAATTGTGTTTCAATTAATACCAATATTGATTTCAATGCGTTATCAGTACATAGCACTTGCCAAGGATTTTCCATGGCAAAATGTTCAATTTCCCTGACTTTAATGAAATTTATCAATGACAACTTTAAAACAATTTGATAAAATGGCTACTATGAGGGATGGGAAGTGCCAAAGCAATCTATGCTTCTATTTTAATGTTCAATAACTTTGTCATTATTACAGGGTTCATACAGAACTGGACAGCTGAAATTCCCAGACTTTTCAAGGACCAGTTTTCAGAACAACAAGTAGCACAAAAAAATGGGAAAACGAGGAAACGTCCATAATTCAAACCAATTATATACGTAACATCAATGCCCATCTATCTTTTTTCCAGATATACTGTTGGAGACCTTTTTAAATCAAAATCTTTAAAAGATGTTGCATCTAGTTTCATATACATTAATATATTGCTTGCTCTAAATTTAATCCTTTACTCACCATTATTTGGATATTGCTGATATCAATGCTGCATATAAATAGCTAACTTGAACGGCATATCCAAGTTTGGAAACTATTCTTTGTTAATTATATACATTTGTTCACTGCTCAAAGTTAATTTGTTTTGTAATCTTTGGCTCCAACATCATATTTTTCACTAGCATAAGCTTTGCCTAATTATCAGTTTTTTCACACCATAATTTACTGACTTCTATGCAGATATCATATATGTTAAATACTGCGGTATTAGGATTTTAAATCCATTAATACTATAGTTTGCTTCTTCAGATAATTTTGCACTAATTTCTTTTAAGACCAAGTGAACATCAGTAGAAGTTCTCTGGTAGGCAAACCATGTCAGCATCACTTTTAAGTCTATGTAACGTTCTGTTAAGACTTTAAACATGGCTAACATAGTGGCCATATTGGATTTCAGATCAGCAGTATTCAGGCCCAGCTTAATAGCATAAGAAGTCATTGCTGATATAACCATCCACGTAGGAGTAGCAATAACAATATTTCAAGATGGCCACTGTGGGATCCATACTGTGCTTCAGCGTGTCACTGTTTTCATTTAGGACAAACTAAAAAAGGAAGTTTTTTTTAGTGAAAACACTATATAACCCTCTATATTAGATACTTAACAAGATTTTAAAATAGCAGCTGAATCAGCCATAAAAGAGGCCATTTCAAGACCGCCATTTTGGTGGTCATATTGGATGTCAAATCTGTATCATTTTTATTTAGGAGTAACTAAACAACATGAGAAGACTTTTAGAAAAAATGATATGATCATTCATGCAAGGGAGTAGTGATAACATGACTTGAAAAAAGCCACCATAGCAGCCATATTGGAAGTCAGACTGGCATTATTTTAATTTACCACCAACTTGGCTTCATAGGAAGTATTCCAGTGAAAAAAAGTTGATACTACCATCCATAACAGGTGAAGTAGCAATATCTTCAAGATGGCTGCAATAGTGGCAATAATGAATGTTTGATAAGTACCATTTTAATTTAGGACCAACTAAATATTCCAAGAAGGTATTTTAGAATAAACCTCATCCTGACATATCCAATCAATAAAGCGAAGTGGGGATAAGATTTTCACATTGCCACTTTGATGGCCATATTGGGTCTCTGACCAACACAATGAATAAGTAGGATATGGGATGAATGTGTGTGCAACGTTCCACGGCATTCCTTCAAGCAGTTGAATAATAGCGATAACAGCCTTGTGCTAACAGCAGCTAGATTCACCAATACCTCAAATATCATTATACAAAATTCCTTAATTTGTTTATCCATTAAATTATCAAATTAAGACAACCAATCAGCTTTGCCATCTGTCAAATACTGACAATTATATCATTGACTGACAGCTTTGTAGACATTTAAAATATAAACATATAAAATTAAAAAAGATGTTATTTCTTCCACAGTTCTGAATGCAGTAGCCAAACAGATCTTGAAACAACTCTTTTAATTTCGTGGGAATCTATAGATAGATAGATAGATAGATAGATAGATAGATAGATAGATAGATAGATAGATAGATAGATAGATAGATAGATAGATAGATAGATAGATAGATAGATAGATAGATAGATAGATAGATAGATAGATAGATAGACAGATAGACAGACAGACAGACAGACAGACAGATAGATAGATAGATAGATAGATAGATAGATAGATAGATAGATAGATAGCAACTGTTGTCTAAGGCTTGCACTTGGAATTAGGAAGAATGCTATTGATTTTGGATGACAAGGTTTACGAACATTGTCACTGTGACTAATGGAAGAAATTCTTTATGTACAGAAGTTTCAATTCTCCACCGTGTCAAGCTGCCCAGACAATAGATTGTATGACCTTGAAATAATTGGAATTTGAATTGTTTTGCTTAAAGACAGTTTTAGAAGCTTTGTTTTATTCTTGAAAGATTTGAGGAAATAAAACGTGAACATGAATAGAATATACAACTTATTCAGTTCAGTGTATATTTCCTCTCATGAAATGAATAAATAATTTTTTTTAAAAAATATATACAACTGGATCAGATTTAAATTTCTGTAAAAAAAACTTCATTGGAAAAATATTAGTTCTTTAAACAGTCTTTCAAAAAATATCGTTAATGGGCTGTATGAACCATAAACCCCTGTGAATGGCTAATTTGATAAGGTAGAAACCTGTCAATATGGAGTCAATAGGTGAACAGTAAATGTCACTTTGGCAGAATGAAGAAACAATGGTTTATACACACAATTTTCAATTTCCGACCAGTTACCTACATGAAAATTTGTAGCTAACTTATATGTTGGGTTTAGTAAGGTTCTAAAAGCATACTTTGAAAGCTTAAACATTTATTTCCATAATTCTCATACCTTAATAAGTGCTTATAATTGACTTGTCTGGCTGTTGATTTTGGGGTCAAAAGCCAAAGGTCAAGTCATTGAGGTTCAGAGAAACTTCATTTGGGCAGAAAATCTTTTGCAGCTTTTGAGGATGGCTTGCTAGCTTATGGTGCCTAAATATTAGAGAAATTTGATCAGAGATTTAATTTAGTCCAAAATTGCATACTTAATCAATGTGTGTGTGTATATATATATATATATATATATATATATATATATATATATATATATATATATATATATATATATATATATATATATATATATATATATATATATATATATATATATATATATATATATATATATATATATATATATATATATATATATATATCGTTGCGGTACATATCCAAAACAACCCAATTAGACAGACAAATATACTATATCAAAAGTAGTTGACCTATTAGTCATTGCAAGCTATACCTGCACTTCTTATAAAACCCATTTTGGATTCAAATATATTCCAAATAGAGAAAGCATTTTAACTGAATATACTGTGTATAATGGCAGTTTTAAACTAAGAGAAAATAATGAAAACCAAGTTTTGTTAGATTCAAAAGATATTATATTTTCCTTGAATACAAAGTAAAACTTTTTAAAGAAATTACTGTAATGTGAGTTAAATCCCAAAATATTCCAAAAAGGTTTATCATCAATACTAATGAATAAAGTTCTAACTAAATTACAGTGGTGTTCGAGAAAAGATTCTATCTTTAAGGTGTTGATGTACCTGTATTGCCTGTGAAGTCACAACATTCCTTTGATGAATCACAGTAATATTAATGTAATCTAAGATGTTCTTATCTAAATTCACTTAAATTCCAAGTTAGTGCCTCTGTCTACAAATATTATTGAGCACTTTGCAATTGCAGAGAAGAATGATTAAACAAATAACTAGTCGAAATCAAATACCGAACACAACAATAAGACTGATTCTACCTAAAGATATTAAAGTATGAATGAACAAAATTATAAAGCCTTCTACTTGACCTAAAATCACAATTAGCATTTTCTGTAAATACTATAACTTAATATAAATTTTCATTGTAGAACATTGCGTTACTGAAATTAAAATACAGAATGAGGTAAACATCAGGTAGGCTATATAATTTTATGGGGAAATTCCAATAACCATGACCCCGACACAGATAAGTATATTACATTCTATTGAAAATGATCATAAATGTTTAACCCACAATCATACAGAAATTATTAGACATGTACCATGTCTTTTCTAAAATACAATATCAGTTTCTCTAGTCAAGAGGAACGAAAACCTGATTTTCAACAACGTCAGGATTAAAATACAATTAAATGCAACACACAATGAAGAAAATTGTTTTTTGTTGTAGGGTTTAATGCCAATTTTAAGTACAAGATAGGCTATACATGTCGGCCAGTATAAATTGTGGAGGAAGAACCTCGTAAAACCCGGGAAAGCACCACCGACCCATGAGAAGCTCTTGGCAAACTTTCTCAAGTACCCAGTGGCCGACCTGGGACATAGACCCATGCAGACAATGGAAATATGGCAGTGATCCTAATAGTGAGTGCTTTAGACCATTGAGTAACTCGGGGCCTTCCACAATGACGAAATAAACCCAACTAAATAGACATAAAATATAGATAAATGCTGTGTCAAAGATTTTGCTTTAGTAGCACTTTTAACAGAACTGATTATGTCATGCTGAGGAAACGGAAGCTATGTGCAAAACCTGGTTGGTTTTGAAAGGTTGCAAACTCAGGACAGTTTGCATATGGATCAGACACTATTACAGATCCCTGACTGATACAGAAATATGTCCTCATAATGAATGTAGCTTACCTTTGGGATGAATTTATTTCTCCCGAAAATGGAACATATCGTCCGTTTGGATCGTACCACTTCAGACTGTACTCAGTGCCCACAACTGGCGCTATTACGTCACATTTAAGATAACCATTTCTTCTCTCCTCTTGCTCATCTTTTCCTGTAATTCGTAATACGCTTGTTGCAATAACTGTTCCATCTGAAAATACATATACACAACTACACATGTATTGTGTTCCAAGTGGGTGTAAAGCATGCATGAGTTTGATACAGCATCAGAACATGTCAAGACCATCAGGGTTGGACTTGTATTTCTTTGCCATATCAAATGAGTTCTTTCTGCAACTTGGAACAATGCACTAATTTGGTTTGGCGTTCATATTGCTCTTTCATTCACATATTCTTTTGAATGTTTTTTCATCCATATTTTTAGAAAAATGAATTAGGTATTTCGCTTTGTCTTTTAAGATATTTCACAACCGTCTGAACAATGTCCATCGTCATAAGTTGGGCTTGGTGTCGATAAATAATATAGCTGTGTAAATCTATCTCTCGGCGATACAGATATATAGTTAATAGCCCTTTGGATTTGAATTGTATAACATGTTGTATAGGGAATATGAACAGATTGACGCTCATCACAGGCAAGTGAATTGTCATTTGCGAATGGGAAACAGATTGTATAACAGCAAGTTAACATTTTCCTTACACACTAGTTACTGAATGCACACGAATGCCACTTTACACATACCCTTTTTCTTACACCATACTTACTGAATACACACGACGGCCACTCTACACATACCGTTTTTCTTACACCCTACTTGCTGAATACACACGACTGCCACTTCACACATACCGTTTTTCTTACACCACACTTACTGAATACACACGACTGTCACTATGAACATACCATTTTTCTTACACCCTACTTACTGAATACACACGACAGCCACTACACACTTTCAATTTTACCATGACAGTTTATTGATTGACAGTGCTTTCAAAATATCTATATTCAAGCTTTCGTTTAACTCAAGAAATTATTGATGCATTGAACTTGCAGATAATAATTTAAGCACATTTACGAAGATTTTGTCTCTTTCAAACATGTGGGCTTGATTCCTTTCTTCATTTGGATATTTGTTAAGAAACAAATTTTAAATAATGTTAGTCGTTCTTTATTTTCTACTTGAACAGTCACAAGAGTTTAAAATGTAAGTAAACATTCACCTCCCGAAGTCAGACGAAGTTACGACAAAAATCTAAATGACATTGTAACAATATGTAGTTCTTCTAAATTGGTATCAGTCAAAACAGCTACTCTGCGACATATTCCTCCCTCTATGTTGCAGATGTATACTATTTTTAGGCTTAGATTTACTAAACAAATTCAATTCTTCTGTATTTGTGAAAGATATATAAACACGTAAACATGCTCATTAAAGAACAAAATGCAAAATAGTTTCCATCCACCTATTTTTAAACTCTGAAGCTGACCGGAATTTTGGGTAAATTTGGAATTATAGATGATAGTCAGCTGTCTCTTCTCTGTGTCATCTTTGCTGTAGATGATCAACAAATTCAAGAGTTTTGTTCTCTGGTTTCTAAGACATTTTTCTTTTAAAAAAATCATGGCATAAAGAAATTAGCACTTTGTGTAAATTATCTTTTGATCTGACATGAGCGTCTAAATCTTTCTTTATTCGTCTGGATTTTGTATACTTTAAATAGAAGAATTCAGGGGCGAAGAATGTTCTCTATCAGTCTCTCACTTGAAACACCACCTTCATCTAAGAACTCAATGTCAAGTATTCTGACCCAAACAGTGTTGTGAAACACAATTTCAAAGTGTTAATTACTGTGTAAAGCTCATAAAAGAAGTCAGCATTTCTTAAGGTATTCCCTACATTTTTCAATAAATTAAAATGTAAAGTAACAAATCACTTCAACACTTTACAAGCGGACAATTACTAAATAATTCGATTTGTAAATATAGTTACAGGCTGTGTGTAAAAAAAAGTCGTCGTAAAAGTAGTTCCAGGCTGGGAGTGCAATATAGAATTGCAGACTGTACATCTCTATCAAGCGCCTGATCAACCATGTGACATTAAATGGGTGTTTTACAAAAAATATGATATAAAAATCTTCGTAGTGCAGGAAATTTCTTAAAACTGTTAAAACAATATCATTGATCACCGGCCACATATTTTGTACAAACGTGTGATATTATAGTGATAATATACATTTGTTATGTTTGCACACCAACAAATATTTAAGACTTAAAAGTTTATTTTTAAATGAAAAAAGAAATATTCAGCAATCTTCGTTAACAATCGGTAGTTTCACGATGCTAAAAACGGATATCCCTTCTACTCAACCAAGCCAGACAAGTCTTGAATTTCCCAACGTAAATTTATCTTTGATATATCTTACTATTTTGCTTTTTTATATCAATTTTTGTACACTGTGTTGCATATGGAAGTAAGCAGATGATGGGACAAAAGGGTTCTTAATTTTTCCGAAAGTCCATATTTACCAAAGAAATAGTGGACTGAAGCTAAGGGATCAAATAGAGTGAGGAATGGGAAAGTCCTAAAGCCTCCAAAATCCTCTAGAAAGCTCTGCGGTTCCTAAGAGATGAGGGAAAGAGAGAGAGAGAAAGTAAAATATATGAATAGAGTTATATCACATTAATGATACTGCAGATGTAAAATGTTAATGTTAAGAGGATTCTCTAGTATAATTTGCAGTAGTATTTTTAATCCAAGTTAATGTTGTGTACACTATTAACCTAACAATGATCAATGCCTAGTATGTTACATATAGCAAACAATTAGAAGCATGGGTCATGACCAAACACAACAGGCAGTGAGCACTAAAATAATGCTTAAACTTACCGACAGGATATCAAACATAAAAGTTATTTTATTACGATGCAAGCAAACCCCAAAAACTGAGTTTGGATTCTTTTAAGTGTTCTGATTTGTTTCTATCATGCAGTTGGCCGACATAAGGGAGCCAACTATGGTTCTTTGAATTCTTTAAAGTGTGCCAATTTCTTTCTTTGGTCTTCACAATGTCAGCAAAAGCAAGGAAGCCAGCATTTATTCCATTTTACCTGTATCAATGGAATTTTGAAAATAAAATGAAATAATGGAAAAGTTTTGAAAGCGACGCAATCTAATTTGCCTTGCACACATATTGATATAAGGATAAACATTAAATTAATTTTCAATAGTTTCATCTATATGTTCCCTATCCGCTGTTTACAGTATTTTATATTTCGACAAAAGAAACACGCACTTCGTCTTGTGGGGAAAAATGTACGTCGTTTCCAGTTAGCATTCTCTATAGGTGGGAAATCATATCTAAAGGAAAGGTACAGCATTGTATACTTCTATTTCGAGTCATTAGTATTTCTTCCTTACATTTGATAATGTTTTTTTTATTAAAACAAACTGTCAGCTATTATAGCTTATTCAGGGTGGCATTTGACAGGACACACCATGCAGCCTTGTGGGTGACCATAAGATTGTACAACATCAATACCAATCTCAGCATACTAATAGAGCACATCTATGACACGACTACCTGTGGTAGCATAGGTAGCATAGGGGACTGGTTTAGAATAACCGTCGGAGTTATCTGCCCTTACCCTTACTTGTTAACCAGGAGAGAATCATAGCTGACACGCTTGAAAAGCATACATAGACAGTCAGTATTGGAAGTAAAATAGTCTCCATCCTACG